>JAQZBX010003728.1:0-63872 GCA_029593785.1 Cabassous unicinctus
TCCTGCTGGAGGTGAGGGACCACTTGGGACGCAGGAAGGACTACGGCGGGGATTTCCTGAGGGCCAGGATGTCGTCCCCAGCCCTGCAGGCAGGCGCTTCAGGAAAGGTGACAGACTTCAACAACGGCACCTACCTGGTCAGCTTCACTCTGTTCTGGGAGGGCCGCGTCTCTCTGTCTGTCCTGCTCATCCACCCCAGTGAAGGGGTGTCAGCTCTCTGGAGGGCCAGGAACCAAGGCTTCGACAGGGTGATCTTCACGGGCCAGTTCGCCAACAGCACCTCCCAGGCCCTCTCCGAATGTGGCCTGGCCCTCAACACAAACGCGGAACTGTGCCAGTACCTGGACCCTCGAGACCAAGAAGCCTTCTACTGCGTGAGGCCGCAACACGTCCCCTGCGCTGCGCTGACCCACGTGACCACGAGGAACAGAAATGTTTCCTATCTTAGCAAGGAAGAGTGGCGCCTTGTCCACAGGTAAGCAGGGCTTCTTGTACAATGATGAGTACCAAGGGGCAACTTGGGCTCAGACCAAACTGTGCCACACAGCTCTTCCTGATCAAGCTCCCTATGTCAGTTAGTGTTGGCTAAGTTGTGGTCACATCCGTCACTCAGAATGAGTTCAGCTAGTACATGGTCACAGGGCCCCAAACAAGTCCCTTCTAAAACTCAGGTTATACTCACCCCGAACTAGTTACTAAAAGGGCATAACCGATGAAGTGCTTATAGGTCCCTATAGTTCTCCATGGGTTGTAATGCCACCAGATTCAGTAAAATAATTTTCTATAGACCAGCTCACGTATTCCATGAAATACTCATGTTGCAGAGTATTCATAGATGTTATGTCGGAAAAGTGGTGAATGGTCTCATTATTCAGTGTACTTCACTCTTCATATCAAATGAATCATCAAATCCTATAAATTGTACCTGCCAAATCTCTCCTGAGTACAGGCATTTCCCTCTTTCCCTGCAGCCTCTTTGTATAAACTGCCATCACCCCTCAATCAGATCACTGCAACAGTTTCAGGAGCTGCTGCCCCCTGACCGCAGGCTCGTGCCCTCCAGTCTTTCTCCACACTGTACCCAGCCCAATGAGTCTAAAATGCAGATATGATTCTACTTTCCCTTGATTAAACCCCTTAATGTGGCCCCAGGGCTCAAGGCTGAAATCCAAGCTCTTTGACATGTTTACAAGGACTCCTTATCTCGGCAGCCTCTCTATTCTCTTTATGCTGCTTTGCAAAATTAACTCCTTTTATTTCACAAGTGGACCATGCTGTCTCTCAGCTACGCCAGTTCACAGGCCTCAGTTTAGGCATCAGTTTCTCCAAGCGGCATTCCAAGCCTGGGGGCAAAAGCGCTCACTTCTGTGCTTCCACGGCATATGTCCTTCCACAGTCAAGACACTTAGTACATTATTAAGTTTCCACTTTATTTCTATATATCCTCTGCCAAATTGTAAGCTCTTTGAGGCAATAACTGTAACTATTTTTTTTTAACCATTCATTCATCCAATCACTCAACTTATAAATAATTTTTTTTATCACCTTTTCTATTCCAGACACAGCTTTAGGTGCTTGGAATTCAACATTCTAAAAAGGCAGAAAGACAATAAAAACCAAACAAATAGATTTGTACCATAAAGTTGTCAGAGTGGTGGTTGATCCTGTTTTTAAAAGGTCAGGTAAGGTCTCTCTAAGAAGGATTAGCTGCGCAGCAAGCTGAAGGAAGTGAGGGAGGAGCTGTGAGAATACTTGAGGAAATACCGTTCTCAAGAGAAGGATTTGTCCTAAGGCAAGAGCATGCTGGAATGTTCAAAGAATCCTGAGGGGGCCCAGTGAGGCTGGAATGTCGTGAGGGAGGGAGAGGAGGTCAGAGGGGTAGGCGAGGCCATACGGGTCATGGAAAGGCCTTCAGATATTTTTAGAAATATGAAAGAAGGCATTGAGGACCACCATTTCGTCTGAGGAGCTTAGCACAATGCCTGACTCTTGGAAGGTTCTCAATAGCTGTTTGTTGAATGTTGAGTGAAATACAATCTGGGAAAATAGGTTTCTTTGCAGTAGTACTTCTCAGAAATGTTACTATGTAGAATGTAAACCTTCAAGCATGGACTGAGCACACACTATTTCCCAACCTTATTTGGCAAGGCACTTGGGTTCCACACTTTGGGAACTTCTGCTATAGAAAGGCCTTGGTTTTTTGATGTGTGTTTCAGAAAGTAAGCTGGATAGCATAATATCCTATCTCATTTTCACTGTCTTCTTGTTTTTATAACCAAGGTATGGAAAAATTCCTTTATCCTGTGGCTCAGCCAAAAAGAAGCTGGGGTTTTTCCAATAAATATTTTACCAATAAGCACAGGAGAAATGATCATGGAGACACAGAGCACAGGGGCCTTCCTGATTTGAGGGTCTCAGGTCTATGTCTTCGGGCAATGGCCACCTGCATATTCCCTATTGGCCACATCTGGCTCCCTCTTGAGATGGCTCTCACTGCAGCCTGTTTGGAGAAACCATCCTTGCTCGCTATCCTGGCAATATCTCAGGAAATCCTAAGTCCCTAGTCTGGCAGACCTGCACGAGTTTTGAATTTTTGCCATGCTTTCAGGTAGGCTACGCTCACAGCCGCAATCTGCCTAACCCTGCTTCCCTTCCCTACAGCCACCTTCCATTCCTGGATGCCCTGCTCTAGTCAACTTGGCAGGTTGTTTTCTTTCCTCCCCCCTGCAAGGAGATTGTGTTTGAGTCTCCTCATTAGTGATTTAGTGCCTTGAAAGGAGTAGCTGGCCTCAGAGGTGATTACACATCCAAGAACTCTCAAGGATCACTCTATTGCCAAAGCCAAATCCTATGCTCTTTTACTTTCCCATGAGTCCCAGGACTAAGACTTTGTCTTTTTCATGTGTTATATAGGATATATATTTTCCTACCAGGATTCTTTCCCTCCAACCCACTTCTTCAGATCTAAAAAAAATGTAAATTTTCTTTTTAATTAAAGAGTTTTATGTATAAGAGGTAAACACATGAGAAGACATCAAGCAGGTAAAACATTTGTTTGCTGTTCTTCAGTTTGTTATGGTCTGATGTCATAGAGCCCTTCTGAAGTATAACCCAAACAAACACAGGCACACAAAGACAGAGGCCTTTGTACCATGAACACAGATTTTAATCCTTATTGTAATGTCTAACCAAAGTTTGGCTTTGGTAGCCAAATGAACAAGGTATCAGTCTCTTATTAAACTCAACCTTATTTGGCAGAGATGTGGGAGAATGGATTTCCCACATTTATTTCTCAGAAGGAGAAATAATTTCCCACTGAGGCAATTTTTAGCCTTGTGCCAAAGATAGGTCTGATAAGAGCCTCAGCAATAATGATTGCATCCGTTTGTTGAGCAGTTGGGAACCTACTATGTGTCAGGCATTTTGCTAGATATCTCCCTTATATTACCATTAATTCCCAATAAAACCCTCTGGAGGGATTATTATTATACCCATTTTACAGATGAGGAAACTTAAGCCCAGACACATTAAATAGCTTGCCCAAAGTCACTTATCTAGTAAGCTGCAGAGTCAGAATTGAAATTCAAATCCCTCTTACTCTAAAGTCAGTGGGCTATAGAGTCTCCCATGACTCTACTACTCCACCCAGCCCTGCCTCTTGTTTTTCTAGCCCTCTGGCCCTTGGGGAGGATATTTTCTCATTTAACCTAAAAATTCTTTTCCTGGGATTCAGGCAATCTTTCCCAATCCTAGATTACAGTTCATTTGTCTCTTCTAGGGATCTCTGTGGCTCTGGCCCTTGAATTCCTAGCTTCCCCTAGATGCATTTCATTTTGACTGATTGAATTAAATTTGACCAAATATAGTCACCAGCTAATTGCTAGGACTGATACCTTGAGGTAAAGCTTGCTGTGGCACTGGGAATATTACAGTGAACAAGATTTGACCAAATTCCTCCTTTCAGGGAGCTAATAGACTATGGAAAACAAATTCCAGTGACTTGCGAAGGTGGGGAGTGGGGGTGAAGATAAGGCTGGAGAGGTAGAAAAGAGCTCCCTCATGGTGGTGGGGTTGCACGCCAGTTATGAGGAGCTTCGTCCTTACCCCATAGGTTGATGATGGGAAATCATGGAAAGACTTTATATAGGGAAATGAAGCGGACAGCTTAGAAGATGTATTTAGGTGAGATAAACCAAAGGTGCAGAAAGATGATGATATACTAATCTAGGGCACAGTTTTTAAAGTGATGCCCCTGAACCAGCAGCTTCAGCTTCACGTGGGAACTTGTTAGAAATCCAAACTTTAAGGCCACCCCTAGAACTATTGAATCAGAAACTCTGGGGGTGAGGTCCAGTAATCTGTGTTTTAATAATCCCCCAGTTCATTCTGATACATGCTCAAGTTTGAGAAACACTAGCCCAGGAGAAGATTGATAAGGGCCTGAATTACTGCAGATGGTGAAGGTGGAAAGGAGGGTTTGTGGTAGAGAATCATTTAGAAGATAAAATCCAAGAGAATATATATTGATTTGACTGACTGCACATGGAAGGTGAGTGATTCTCTCTGGCTAATCTCTGCCATTAGCTGAGGAATAGTTTTCCGGAATCGTAACACATTTACTTCCCCAGAATATCTTAACTAAATAACAACAATGATAAAATCACTGCCAGAGAGTTAAGAATGTGGCTCAAGTCATCTAAGACAGCGATTCATTCTTACTATACTCTGTGCAGATATCAAGCTAATTTACTTTCCCGTTTCTTGAAGGTCCAATGTGGGGGTGGAAATGATGAAGAACTTTCCATCGATTCAGGTCTTACCATGTAACAGTAAGTCTAGCCTGCCGTTGCCTGTGATGCTAACTATTTATCCACTCAAAAAACAGTTTTACTTTGAGATATATTTATTCAACATTAACCATTTTGATTTCTCATCATCATGGTTTCTCTGAGACAAATAGTATCAACCACCCTGGGTTTTAAATAAGAGATTTTATTCTTGGAAATTGTTTCCAAAAAAATTTAAACCAGTTTTTAACCTGAGTCAGATGTAAAAGGCTAGGGAACTTTTAATTTCAGATGTCCTCTCTCAAAATATGCAGGATATTTGTATTAAACTTGAGACTTACTCCCAAAAAGTTAATTATTGGGTGCTGGTGCTATATGAAAATGTCTCAGGTAAACTGCACAGCTTCTGAGTTAGGGCATATTCATCGGTGGTTTCTGATTTCTCTTTCAGCCAAACAAAATCACTCAAAGGTCTATGAACTAGCAATTTCTGTGGGGTTTTCAGTTTTACTACGTGAACTTCAGTGGTCAAGGCAAAACCATCTCACTCATAAAAGTGGTGTTTCTGCTGTTCTGGCTTTAAAGTGAATTTCAGTAAAGAAAATGACTTCTATTATAACAATCAATGGGGTATACATTTACCCATTGTCTCTTTTTCATGCATTCAGCAAATGTTTATTGAGGGTCTACTGTGTGCAAAGAACTTTGCTAAAGCAGGTGGAGAACATAGATATAAATAACCCATGACTCCATATCTAAAGCTCATAATCTGGGAAAAAGACAGATCCCTTCTCTGCCAGAGCACCCATCATCCATGCCCAACTTTCACCCCAAAGAAAGTACTTACATTCTTGAGACAACTTGAGTCCTTATAATCTCTTTGTTTCCCTCTTGCCTGGACAGTAACAATTTCTGGTAAAGTCAGGCAGTTTCTTAGAAGATAGTACCAGAGTATTATTTTTCAGAAACACAAACCTGGTGTTAATTTCATATGGATAGATTTAAGCTCTTAAGTTTATATCTGACACCCCAGGGATGCAAGTAGATGACAAAGAAGATGTGGTTTATAAGTGACATATAATCAAGTGGCCTCAGAATCTTACTTGGGTGAAAGTTCAGTACGAGTCTGAGTACAGCTTAGGCCACTTCAATATCAGTGGAGGAGTGTTCAGAACAAGGAGGTAACAGTCCACACCGGGAATATTATGTTCAGTTCTGAACGCAATAATTAAACCCTTAGGAGGTTCATTGATTAACCAGGGAATGTAATTCTGGGGCACACACGATAAGCAATGTGTGATACGTTTCATAAATGTGTTCAAGCTTCTTTCAGAAATAACTGATTTGTGGTGGGGGCAGGGAGAGTGACCAACTCAGCAAGGCCGGTGTCATCCATGCCACGTCCATCGAGGGCGCTGAGCCCTGCCATTTCACAACCATATGTTTGCGTCCTGACTCTGTGTAGTAGTCTTATAGTCGAGCGGCCTTGGAGACAGTGGTCTAGGGAGACACTAAATGCACAAGAGAAAACCCATCCCCACTCCAGGAAAAACTATTCTGTGAGAAATCTTGATTTATCCCTTGATCGTGATCTTGTTAAGGGTGATTCTTGTGCTATTTTTGTGTGCAGAGGTATCTTAAATGTAGATAGTCTGTTGACCTGATACTGGAAACCAAGTACAGGACTGTATATTTTAATTATTATTTCCCAAGGCCAGAGGCTATAACTCAGCTGGTGCGCCACAGATATTTGTTGAAGAGAGGAGGGCAGAAATAGAGAAGAATAGAAGGGATGGAGGGAAGAGAGGGAAAAAGGGGAGAAAAAAAGGAAGGTGGTTCCAAATAATTTCTGGAAATAATTACTTACTGTTGGGATTTTTTTTCTCTCTTTTTTTTTTTCTTATTTTCATTTTTCATTTATTCATTTTACTGTTGGGATTTTTATCACCAGAGAGTGAGAACATAAAAAAGAAATGTCAGATTGGAATGAAGACTCCTTCCCCCAGTGGTTACACTTTGAAAAGAAAGTGGATTACAGCATTTTGTAAACAGATTGAGTTAAACGAAACAGAAAATATAAATGACTGTTTGAAAAGAAAACTTATTTACCTCATGGGAGATTCAACCCTGCGCCAGTGGATTTACTACTTACAAAAAGTTGTGAAAAGTATGTATTTTATTTTTATTTTCAAATTATAGTTGACTTTTGAGGTATTTTGGTAATAATTAGAATTCTTTCTTTGTCCTGATTTTTTTTTCTGATGTTTACTTTTCCTTCTATTATTTTTTTAAAGGGTCAAACTTTTGGATTTTGACTTTTAATAACAAGTGTTATTTTCTCATTCTCATTTTCCTCTTCATAAATTCTGATGAAAAGTTCAAAATTTTGTTTAGATTATCATGCTTCTAGTAAGGTCCTCTTTCTGCCATGGGCAGCAATGCTCCAGTCAGGAGCAATTTTGGTTAGACCTTTACAGATGGTGTGTGAATTTTAAAATTATATAATTTTTGCCTTTGTTAAAAGATATATTAATTTGTTTTCCATCAGCCCTAAAGTATTTTGATCATCATGGAACTGGGATCTTTAAAACACATGTGCTTCTGGATGCTGAAAGACATATTTTGATTCAGTGGAAAAAGCATGGTCATCCATTTATTACCCACAATCTGTTCTCAGTGAAAGATGAGAACTATATCCCACGGGAAATTGACCGGGTAGCAGGAGACAATGACACAGCCATTGTCATCACCCTTGGGCAGCACTTCAGACCCTTCCCAATCAACATTTTCATCCGTAGGGCCATCAATGTTCAAAAAGCCATTGAACGTCTATTCCTGCGAAGCCCAGGCACTAAAGTCATCCTCAAAACTGAAAACACCAGGGAGATGAATTTAAATGCAGAGATGTTTAGTGACTTTCATGGCTATGTTCAGAATCTTATCATGAGGGATATTTTTGTGGATCTCAATGTGGGGATCATTGACGCTTGGGACATGGCCATTGCATGTCACACTAATGCTGCCCACCCACCAGATTATGTGATTGGAAATCAGATTAACATGTTCTTAAACTACATTTGCTAGAGGAAAAGCACAGAAAAACAGCACTAGCCATTCTCTGGAGGTGACCTTGCTCGTGTATACAATGTGGATAGTCTAATGGAATCCAAGGTATGAAGAAGCCAGATTTAGAGGAATCGCTCCAGTGCTGGGTTTAACTGAATAGCAAAGCATTATTATTTATAGTTTAGTTTTAAGAGTGGTTGAAGTTTAGAGAAAATGTGATCCATAGAGGAAAACTTCTTAGTGGGATCATAATAGCAGTCTTCTTACATAGGAAAAGTATTTGGAGTTTAGTAATCAGCTGTTTTCCTAGATTCCAGCAAGAATCAGGTCTCAGTTAAAACCCACAAGCTCGCTAAAAGAAACCAACTTAGTTTTATGTCATTGTACAGACCCTGCTACTCTGATTCTTACTGACCTTGAAATTTTGAGGTAAGATACCCTCTAGAGGACCTCAGATGACGGCATAAACTTTGTCTCTAGAACTTCCTCTCAACATAAAATTAGCTACACTTTTCATTAATATAGTCCAGGTCTCAAGAGTAGGACATCATTACTCCAGGAAGATTTCCCTGTTTCGACTGTTTTGTAGTTAAAGGAGGTGACATCATAATGATATAATATCAATACAAAGGGCAGGTCATATAGCTTAGGACTGGACTCCTCTAAATAAGGGAACTCACATTAGAAATTTCTTCCTTCAGAGTGGGCATCACCATCCCCAAATCCTCAAGACTGAGGAATGAACAAACATAAGGGGGGACTGCAACTATGGACTAAAGTAAACTTATTATTATTCTAGTAATGGAAAAACTTGTAACATTGATTTAAAGACAGCGGTCATCAGAGATTCTGAGGGGAGAGGGAGGGAAGAATAGGTGTAACATGGGGCATTTTTGGGACATTGGAATTGTTCTGCATGACATTGCAGTGACGGATACAGGCCATTACACATTTTGTCAAAACCTATAAAATGGCGCAGTACAAAGTATAAGCCATAATGTAAACTATAGACCATGGTTAGTCGCAATGCTTCAATATGTGTTCATCAATTGTAAAAAATGTACTACATTAATGAAAGTTGTTGATAATGGGGAAAAGTGTGTGGGGGGGTGGGGGGTATATGGAAATCCCTATATTTTTGATGTAACATTTATGTAATCCAAACCTTATTTAATAAAAAAAGAAATTTCTTCCTTATTTCAAGCTACCCATTGATTCTAATTCTTCCTATAGAAAATTTCAAAATAAATATAATCATTCTTCCAACCAACCATTTTTCCACCCTTAAATGTTTAGAAATGAATTATAATTGTCCCATTGAGACTACCTCAAATTCCTTCAACTTCGTTCTAATATATACGGTTTCTAGTTTTCATATACCATTACTCTTCCCTGAATACACTGAAGTGTGTATCACTCTACAATGTGCCTTCCCATATCCCACCCCCAACAAATTAAATGACCTGATTGAGATGTAATTAATCAGCCCAGAATAATGAGAACCTATTACTTCTCTTGCTCTAGATCTTCACTGTCCAATATAATAGCCATTGGTCACATGTGGCATTTAAATTTAAACTTAATAAAGTTAAAAATCAGCTCTTCCTGTTCAATAGCCACATGCGGCTAGTGGTACTGTACTGGACAGTACAATATTTGCTTACATTCTTCTCTAGGGAGTATATTTTAGGTTCTATTGTAGCATTTGGATGTGTGTTTTAAGAAAAAACCAATGATATTTTTTATCTTTTTATGATGAGTAAAAAAAAAAACACATCAAATACTGGTAACAGTCTATTGCTAAAATGTAAGACTTGAGCAAGACATTTGAAATCGTAGAAATGTTCTTTACCGATATTATTATCTCAAACCTCTTTTAGAAAACTCATGTGTGGTCTTTCCCTCTCATAGCAAATAAACTTCATTGTGGAAATCAAGAATGTGATTTCTTTGCTCAATATGCTGAAATGAAGTAGTCTCGGGTGCTCAGTAGCCATTAGTGACTTGAATTCTGTTTTCTCCAATAAAAATTAACATTAGGAAGCATATTGTCAAAACTAACTGTTCTCTATTAATAATGCAGCACGTGGATTGGTATTCAGGTAAAAGATATGCTCTTGTGCAAGTAATTCCAACACTCCTTTTCCATTATACACCATGGTTCACAAAATAACTACATTAAAATTCTTTCCCAACAGCATAAGTTTTCAGTGATGATCAGAAGCAAAAAATCATCAAGCGCTTCAACCTCTTATAAGTGCTAGGCATATGCCAAGTACTTATTCATACTCTGCATATCAATGATTTCACCCAACTATAAAGCAAAATATATTTTAGCACATACCTTTTTCTTTCATATTATATGCTGCTGACATTATGTTTGTATAACAGTATCATTGATAAAGGAGTTTTGCCAATAGTTCCTTCGATTTAGCACTAACCATATTAGCCATTAACTTTGTGGCTGGTTTTACAACTTTCTCACCAGTGGTTTAACTGGTACCTTTTTTCACTATCAGGAGAATACTCAATATCTTGGCAATGCTAGTCTTTTCTTTGACTATGTTGATGAAATTAAGCAAGTTTATATGGGAGGCAATATTTCGTTCTTGCTCTGGAAAAAAGTAGATTGCTTTAGCAGAGAGGTGACTATTTTATTGGAAAATTATATAAAATCATTAAGGCTTTAGTCCTTTGTATTAGAGGAGACTTTCTTTTTAACAGGTGATAGGCATCCACCCAAAGCAGCCCAAGGAGCGTTGGGAAAGAATGTATCGATTCATAACTGAAAAGTTCAGAGAGCACAGAAAAGTTGAGGGGTGTTGTACCCAGATGCCCACAGGACATTGCCAGGCCTCTGTCACTCCCGCATCATCTCTTGGCCCTGCTTTTCTCTGTTGGCTTCATTTTCAGGCAGAATCTTTATAGGTGGCAGCAGAAAGACTATATGACTTTCTGACTTGCAATCCCAGAGGACTAGAACCCTCTCTTTGTGCCTATAAATAAACACCTTAGATAAGACCTTGGTCTTATCTTAGTTTGGGTCATGTATCCATGTTGGAACCACTCACAGTGGGGATAGATTATTCTGATTATCCAGCAGAGACCATATGTCCACCCTGTGGCCAGATTCTATTGCCAGATACTATTTGATAGTTTCATAAAAAATACCCAAGGACAAATAGTTTACTGATCTAATAGAATCCAAATGATCAGAGATTCATAGTTGTTCTTCTTTTCAATGCCTTCTTTTTTGCTCAATTGTACAAAATCATCACATTCACAGATATTTGAAAAGAAGTTCTTCATTTTATGTTTGAAGAATTATTTATGTTATTAATCACTGTATTTTATCACAACATTTACATCGAATAATCCACTTGTAAGCCTTTAATTCATTTTTAATGCATTGAGGATATAAAATTACATGATAGAAACCAATAAAAATGTAAATTTAACATATACAAACAAAAGCCCATACTGATGTAAAAATATGGTCATGAAGACTAAACCACTCCCTGTTAACTAAATATTAGCCAAGATTAACTGACTAAACAGACCTATGATTCATGCACCACCTTTAAGAATGCAAATTTTATGATGAATATAAAGGCATAGTGGGAAAATCATAATTAAACTGCATTTCAAACTTATGAATTATAAGCACCCAAAATGTTTAAATGCTTTTCTTTGAGAAATACCCAAACACCTTCTGGCCCCTTGACAGACTGCGGCAGGCCACTGTCTGAGAATGCACCCTTGCCAATAAGGGTTTTCCCAGAGGCAGCTTCCCCAACCTGGCAGAGCTTTTGAAAAAAACACCATTCTCAGACCTCACTTCTGACCAACCACATCAGAGTTTTCTGGGGTCATTCTCAGGAATCTGTAATTTTTGCAGTCAACCAATGTAATTCTAATACGTTCATCCTGACGTTCGGCAATAGGACCAATTTAGGAAACACACCCTGAAGCACCCTATTCCCCGAGGTCACGTGGGATTTGTGCATGTCTCTGTAACCTGCCCACGTCCCTCCTTGGTTCTCATCTAAGCCCATGGGCTGACTGAGTCTGATCCCTCTTCCTCCTGTACCTGCTTCCCAACTGGGATGCTGTGGGAAGAGGAGGGAAGCAGCTCCCAAGGGTGAGGTGATCCTTGTGGAAGCTTCGTCAGCCTAGCAGACAAGGAAAAGCAGCCTGCGGAGGGCCCTCATCCCTGGCAGCTTGTCTCCACCTTCACCTGCTCTGGTTGCAAAGAAACTAGGTCCTTATACCATCTCTACTACTGCGCTTCATGAAAGAAGGGATTCTGCTGTCAACAAAGGTCACTCCATTTCCAAAGTATCAGTTACCCCAGGAAGAGCAGAGGAGTGATGAGGGATGAGATAAAAATGCTCTGAATTAGGGGTGGGCATGTTTCCTGTTCCATGTTTCTCCACTTGTCTTAATGATCTGGATCTCAGAATCATTGTATTCTACGCCCTTCTTGCAAGAAGGGACCTGGGCAGAGAAATCATAGCGTGCCACTTTATACAAATATTTTTCAAACATTTGCTTAATATTTCTTGAGAAGGCAAGCTGAGGACTGCATGGTGGTAAGGCAGAGAAAGCTCAGTGTCACCCTATTGTGCTGAGCCATTCAGCTCTGACACCACAGATAGATATCCCACTAAACCAATTAAAAACTTTGTGATTAAAGAGACTTACCCTACTTAGGGGGCAGCTCGGTATCAGGCCATTGGCACTTTTTTTTTTTTTTTTTTAAAGATTTATTTATTTTTATTATTTATCCCCCCCTTGCTGCTTGTGCTTGCTGTGTCCATTCGCTGAGTGCTTTCTCCGTGTCTGCTTATCTCCCTCTTGCTGTGAGGTCCCGCTGCATCAGCCCACCGTGCCGCGCGGGCCGGCCTGCCCTCACAAGGAGGCCCCGGGAAGCGAACCTGGGGCCTCCCATATGGTAAACGGGAGCTCTATCCATTGAGCCACACCCGCTTCCCTGGCCATTGGCACTTGATGATGCCTCTTAGGGAGGAGAGAGGCAGTGTTTCAATGCTCCATGCTCAAAGCAGTTTATTAAAGTATTTCTTCCAATCACATAAAGTACTTTTCCTAAGAATAATTCTGATAAAATAGTTTCCATGTCTTTATATTTCTAATAATAGTTTAGGACAGGAATTGACAAATTATGGCCTGCAAGCCAGATCCAAGCTGCTTTTTATAAAATCCAAGATCTAAGCATAGCTTTTACCTTTCTAAAGATTTCTGACAATAAAACAAAGAAGAATACGTGGCCCGCAAAACCCAAACCATTTGCTATCTGGCCCTTTACGCAAAAATTGGCCAATCCCTGGTTTAGAGCTGGTGTGCCTGGCTTCTACGTGGCTAGGCCTCCTCCTAACCTAATCCTTCTTGATACCACTGTGCCCAGTTGAGACTCATTTGCAACCTGGTTCATACACCTGTCCTCCATTTTTTCTGCTTCCAGTGAAGTGCTGGTAAACGTTTAACAACCGGCTCGCTGGACAGAATAGTCCTGATTTGTAGCATCTGCTGATTTCTATGGTGTAACTACTCCCACCATGGCCGTAAGCTGCCAACGTATCACTGAATGTGGAGCTTGGAAGAGATGCACACAATCAGTTCTCACTAGATGGTCTCTCACGGGTCCCAAAAGGTTTGAAGAATCTGGCATAGTGAAAAGAACATCATCAGCTGGTTAAACATTCCTACATTCAAATCAGGTCTTGACCACATACTTTTCAGGTAGAAGGGATTGGGAACTCTAAGACTGGGTGCAAGCAAAAATAGCACCGAGTGCCTGGCAAATACTTTGCTTTTCCCCATTTCCCTCCCCTGGCTCTATAGCAGGGTGGAGGAGGTTTCCTATTCCCTCCTCCATCTTCTCAACAGCCCTCTCTGCTTCAGCCAGCGCTGCATGTAGACCCAGTGGACCCTTGATCTGGGCCTGCTGTGGGAGATTGGGTTACCAGAAGGGTTTGGGGCCCTGGAAAAGCTTGAGATCAGAAGGAGTTGCCTGGGGTCTTAGGAACAGGACAAATTTGGAAGAAGAAAAATTGAGTGGGATGCCCTGAGGATAAGTCTGTCAAAGGAGAAAAGTTTACTAAATTAACTCTAAGTACAGAATCCTAGTTTCATTTGTCCCTCTATCTACAATGCCTGGCATAATTATGCGGTATATAGCAGCCACTCAATATTTAATTATTGATGAATGAATGAGTGCTGAAGGTATAGCCCAATGAATGAATGCCCTCTTTGCCATCATCATCACTTTAGAGGCAATGTGATATTTATTAAGAGACTGGGCTCTGTACAGGCTGGATTTGAAGCTCCACTTGTCTCTCACTAGCGCTGTGTCCTTAGGCGAGTTACCTAACCTCTCTGTACCTTAGTTTTGTCATCTGTAAAATAGATAGTCACAGCACCTAGCTCAGGGGATTGATTTAAAGTAGTAAAGTAAATCTGGCACATTATAAGTACTCAATAATATAAGCTATCATCTTTAGCAGCAAAGTCAATATAGACAGCACTCGATGTCCACTATGCCTCGTGTTCCTAATTTAATCTATTAGATTATTTCAAGGGAAGAAAGTGAGTGTCCATACAATAGTACTCCTCTAGTATATCAAGATGCCTACTTTTTTTTTTTTTTAAAGATTTATTTATTTATTTATCTATCCCCCCCTTGCTGCCTGTGCTTTACTGTGTCCATTCGCTGTGTGTCTCCTCCGTGTCTGCTTATCTCCCCCTTGCTGTGAGGTCCTGCTGCATCAGCCCACCGCGCCGCGCGGGCCGGCCTGCTTTCACAAGGAGATCCTGGGAAGCGAACCCGGGGCCTCCTGCATGGTAAATGGGGGCTCTATCGATTGAGCCCCACCCGCTTCCTGCTGTGAGGTCCTGCTGCATCAGCCCACCGCACCGCACGGGCCGGCCGGCCTGCCCTCACAAGGAGGCCCTGGGAAGCGAACCCGGGGCCTCCCATATGGTAAATGGGAGCTCCATCCACCGAGCCACACCCGCTTCCCAAGATGCCTACTTTTAATAAACTAAATTCAATGTGGCTAAATATTTCTCTTCTTTTGGTCTCACTCATTGCCTTAAAAGAGCAAAAGAAATGACAGAAATAATATTTTAAGGATAAATAATGCTAGCAACCAAGAAAGAGTACCAACAGCAGATAACAATACTGAGGAATCCCTGAATGCCAGGACCCAGACAGTGTTGATGCTGGGGAGCATGGGGAAGCATCCGCGCTGCGGAGGACTGGGTGCCATGGACTCCTGGAGGGCAGGGAAAGCTGTCTGGGTGTGTCCCTTGCCTTTGCCCACATCACCCTGGGTGGACTGCTGTCCATTCTGTTGTCACCGGAGGCCCCTGGTGTGAATCAGAGTCACTCGACCCAAATGGGCAGGGACCGAGAGTCTGCAGAAGCAAATGCTGCCAGCCCCAGGGACCCCCCTTCCCCGGGGCTCAGCCTGCCCCACAGGTGGCTGTGGCGATGGGGGTCTCAGGTCAGCTTTCCCCAGGGTGACACGTAGCTCCTCTCGAGCACGTTCCTGGCTTCGTTCTTCTGTCAGGAGCCTCTTAAGGTGAGCGGACTGGGAGGGGGAATCTGGGCTGCCTGACGCTGGTCCTGGCCCCTCTCTCATGCCACGACCCTTCTTGGGTCCTGCTGGAAGCTCTTTTCTTCTCATTGGTGGCCAAGCAACTGGTACCCTAAAGGAGATGACACACTGGTAGGAAGGCCTGCCGTGACGCCTGTGGGTGAGCCCTGGCCCGCGTCTGGCCCACACGGTTCTGCACTGTTTCTGGCAGAGGAGGAAGCCCACAAGGTCAAGAAGCTGCACAGGAAGACTGCCCTCCCATTTCCATCCACCTGGCCAACATATGCCCCTTCTCAGAGGTTCCTCCTTTCCCCTAAATCCTCCAGCGTCCCCCATTCCTGAGCGTGTCAGGTACTTGGGCTGATGCTCAGGGTCCCTGCAGACCGCCCTTACACTCTTCCATCACTCCCTCTTACACCTACTACCTCCATTCTCTCGCTTTTCTCTTCTTTAAAACCCAGGTCAAATGCCCTCTCCTGCCCGGACTGTGGGGTCCCTGGACGTGTCTCTCTCGGCCTGCAGTTGAATGAGGATTGTGTCCGCCCCACAGGCGGGGGGCTGTTGGGATTGTCTCCGGCCTCCACGATGATGAGTTCTCAGTTCTTTCCTACCTATCAGGAGCATTCGAGGATTTAAGACTCTATTCTCCTAAGACCCTTTAACTTGCCTTCTAGGGAGGCTGCTTCTCTGGGTGTCCCCCTTTACGGACCCCTTCTGGGAAATAAAGTCAGAGCAGTGCAAGGTAAATGAACAGGTCCCTATGAACGATGGGTCCCCAGCTGACCTGCGGGCACAGAGCTGATGGAGACATAGGAATAAAGGAGCCGCTCGGCTAGGAAGAGCCCCACAAGATGGAGTCTGATTGGAGTCCAGTCTTGCCCTCCTGCATCTCTTGATGTAGCTGAAGGCTGATTTTTCTGGAAAGCAAGTGTTTTTCTCTGAAACCAAGAAAAGACACATTGCTGTTCCCACTCTTGAAAGAGGCAGCCCAGGGCACACGGTCAGCTTTCGTGCCCTAGGTGGCGTCGTGTCTGAAGCTGTGCTGTCCAGTTTGGTAGCCACTGGCCATGTGTGGCTATTAAGCCTTTGAAATGTGGCTAGGCCAAACTGAGTGTGCTGCTGGGTGAACTGCACACTGGATTTCAAAGACTGAGCGTTAAAAAAAAAAGTAAAATATCTTTCATAATATTTATATAGATTATAGGTTGAACTGATGATATATTAGCTACATGGGGTTAAGTAATATATTTTATTAAAGCTAATCTCATTGGTTTCTTTTTCTTTTTTTTTCTTCTTTTAAACAATTTATTGAAGTATATGATTCCTACATGAACATACATAAACTATAAGTGTTCAGCAAACATTGTGAACTTACAAAACAAACATGCATAACATCATACAGGGCTCCCACACCTCACCCCCCCCATAAACAGCCTGCATTGTTATGAAACATTTGTTAACAAATCATGAAAGAGCATTGTCAAAGTATTACTACTAACCATAGTCCTTATCTCCCTCCCCTATACATTTTTTAAGGATTTATTTATTTATTTCATCTATTTTTACCCCGCCCCCACCCCCATTTTTGCTGTTTCTGTGTCCATTTGCTGGGTGACTCTGTGTCCGTTTCCTGCCCTCTCTTCTCATCCTTCTCCTCCTGTCTTCACTGGGATCTGATCCTCAGAACCTCTGATGTGGGAGAGAGGCGTCCTACTGCCTGCACCACCTTAGTTCCTGGTTTTTCCATGCATCTCGTCTTGGCTCTCCCTTGTGTTACTCTCCTGTTATGTCATCATCTTGCTGCGTGAATCGCGGGGCCTGGCGGCTCACCCGTAGATGGGGCCTGGCGGCACACCTACGCACAGAGCCTAATGGCCCACGTGCCTTCTATATTTTTCTTTTTTTAAAATTTCTACCAGGAGATCCCGGGGATCAAACCCAGTTCCCTCCATATGGGAGACGGACACCCAACCACCCGAGCCACATCCATCCCCCTGCTATATCTCTTAAGGTTGACCAAAGATACCCAAAGTTACAATCTTTTCCCATACAGGATGGTCATATAATAAATTAGGCTTAGTTTATCATCAGCATTCCAAAAACCAGACCTAGGGAGAAAAACTAGGTCTGGGGACACATGCATGGTTTCTAATATAGTGAATGTTTAGCCTACCCTGATTATCACAAAATCAGGACGGCGAGAATCTTTTTCTTTTTTAATATGACTACTAGAAAAATTTAAATTATGTGCCTGGCTTACATATTTCTATTTTTAATGCATCTGGGTCTGGGCACAGTTGACCTTGTCATTTGGTACTGAGGCCACACTCAGAGGATTGGGAGGGGCCCAAGAAAGGGTCCCTTGCCTCTAGAGGGCAGACACCCCATCCCTGCAGTGGATGAGCAAGAGACACAGCGACAGCAGGCTCCCTGGAAGGTGACCTAGACAAGGTAAATCTCATTGTTGGTGTCTGTCATCCTTCCTGAAGTGCCGGCCCTCAGGTCCCAGCCTTTAGAAAATCCACACCCTATTTTTTTCCCTTTTTCCCACTGTTTTCTTACCCCCAGCAGGATATTTAGGTGATCTCTGCATCAGGGTCCTCGGAGTACCCTAAGAGCCGAGCTGGTAATCGTGTTCACATGAGATCATCTGGCTTAGCAAAGACGTGAATTTTTTAAAAAAATTTACCAATCAGTCTTTGCTGCTCTGTGGTCCTCGGGGCCCAATAAATGACCCTGCCGAGCAGAGCCATAAGGGAACGATGAAGAACATGGGGTACGTGGTGCAAATCACGAACCTGTCTCTGTATTGTTACCTATGTCAGTGGGTTTGTAATTATGTGTAGATCACTAGATGCTGTTTCTTTCTGGATTATGCCCCATTTCTAGATCCCCAGCTTGGGCACACCTGAGATAGAAATCAAGGGAGTTGGGAAGTGAGGTGATTAAAAATAAGTAGTGACAAAGCCCCAGGATGTGTATATCCATTGCAGGTGATGTGCCACACTAATGAAGGATGTTTTTGTGGGACGTTATGGGAGGTGGGGGATGTGGGGAACATGGGAATCCCTGTAATTTTTGTATAACATTTATGTAATCTAAACATCTTTTAAAATAATAAAAAAAATAAATAAAATAAAATAAATAAATATATTAAAAAAAATAAGTGGAGAGCTAGTTAGTTAATGTGATATAGAAGAGAATGGAAAATTCAGAGGAAAAAGATGGTGATGATATTTAATAGCTTTTGGGTTGACTATACAAAAGGTTTTTAGTGTTGACATTATTTCACAAACTTCCCATAGTAATTCCTGAGTCAGGTACTAAAAGTATGCCCATTCTATAGGTGAGAAAACAGGGGCAGAGAAAGGTTGAATAATCTGCCAAAAATCGTTATCAGTGGCCTGTGGCAGGGCCAGGATTTGAACACAGGTCAGACTCTAGAGCTTGTGTCTTTAACTACTATATTATACTGCTCATGAATAGAATTAAGGTGGGAGAAAGAAAATGGAAAAGACAAAAAGTACTTCAGAAGAAAAAAGAAAATAGAAAGAGGAAATAAAATGAGTACCCTAGAATGTAGGCCATGGAGAAGAGGCAAGTGGAAAAGCTTGAATTGAAAGATGTGAGAATTAAAAAGCAGAGAAGAGATTATAGTTTTAACATTTCCTGAAAGATCCTCGTTTTCATATGTACTAGCAAAATTTCTGTTTAATTTCCCTATATAGTTTAGGGAGCTCTCTTTCTGAAGCAGTTTATGTGGGTACCACTTTTCCTAGGGCAGTGACTTGTGAAGAGGGACTTGGAGATTTTGTCAGGGGAGACGATATGGATCCTACAATAAGATATTCTGGGGTAGTACAGAAGGGTACCTGGAAAAAGTCTGAGGATTTTCCCCATGGAAGTGCAGTGGAAACATGGCCTCCACAGAGCCAAAGGGATCCGGGAGGCTAACTCTAAGCAGGGCCCCGAGATGCACTGCTTTCTTGCCGAGGGTTCATTGTAGTTCTTCCAGGCCCAGGGCTGTCCCAGCGAGATCAGCAGGGATACCGGGAAGCACTGCTTTCTAGGCTTGGGAGGATATGGTTTCCAGGCCAAGGTAAAAGAAAAGCAAAACCAATGAAGCACCTTCCATAAAGGTAAATATATACAATTTAATAATCAAAGGACCTTGTTTTATTTTGAGATTATTTCTAATTTTGGCCATTGTAGTATCATCTTTTCTAAAACAATAGGAAAGTGTGTGCTGTTTTCTTTTTAATGTCTGCAGATATTATCTGGCAAACAAAAAGTTGAAAATTCTATCCTCTTCTCAAAAACAAAATGTTTAGCATAAAATGGAAGTTGTAGGATTTACGTGATATGCAATATGAAACTAGGCATATAAAATTTTAAAACCTACAAAACAGCATCATATATGTATGGTTACATGCATAAGTGGTAAAATTCTAAAATCATGCATAGAAATGATTAATACAAAATTCTGGAGAGTGCATGCCTCTGGTAGTAGGGGAATGAGGAGAACTGGTTTGGAGATGAGTAGATGAGGAGCTTTATTTTTATTTGTAGTTTTCTTTCTAAAACTGGGCGGTGGGTCCATGGATAACTAATACATCATTTCCTAAACTTTAATATATGCCTGAAAAACCACAAGGAAGGAAGGGAAGGTTTTTGAGTTTTTGAAATCCAAAGTATGGAAAGCAGAGAATTGGAGGTGATGTTAGAAACACAGTAATAAATTACCCATAGAGTGGGGGAAGGGAGGGCAGGGAGAGAGAGAAAAACTCAAGTTAAGTCATATGGCAAAAAATCAGACGGAAAAGACCCTCAAGATGAGATTTAAGATTGATATTGTCGGGCAGTGTTGAATTCCCAGCGCATGTACTAGCTGTACACAGATTCAGAGATCTCCTCATAAGGAGATAGATTTATTTTGGCCAGCCTGGTCAGACGGATTTTTCAAATGAATCCACTCCCTTCTCTAATGTATCGAGTGAGCAAACACTTTCTAGCTTTGCAAAGTCTTTGGAGGTTACAAAAATGATCCAGCCAGCTCGATAAATATCAGTACTGAAAATTATGTACCATTATGGTGCGAATCCTACGCTAGGTGAACATAAAAGACAGAAGTGCAGGCAAACTCATAAGCAATGCGGCACCCCTTAGTGCTGACATGTCTCTTGTCAATAGATCTCTCCTGACTAGTGTTCTAAGTTCTTCCCAGCTGTCATGTCGCTGTACCTCAGGATTTATCAATAATGCTCTCTATGGAGGAGGAAATTCAGAAACTTAGGAGCTGCTTAAGGTTCCTCTGGAAAATCGAATGTCACACTGGTTGGAGATAACAATAACAGCAATCATGTCCTTTGAGGTAGAGATCAATATTTTTACCCTTTGACAGATGATGAACCTGAAGTTGAAAGAAGATAAGTAAATGGCTCAAGGTCACATGATGGGTAAACCAGTAATATGAGATTTAATCTCAGCTCTGTATGATTCCTAACGCGGCTTCTAACTACCACACCACACAACCTCTCAGGGCATCAGGACATCCCACCTCCCCAACCCTGAGTGAACAGTAGGGGAAGCTCTCTTTCCCCTTCAACATATCGACACTGAATACACTCTATTCACCTTTGCCTTCTAAAGAACAGCAGTTAATGTGTCAGCCTCTATTATTAAAAGTGCCATTGCCAGGCTTTGCACTTTATTTCTACCATCTTGTTCTCCCCAGAGTTCTCTACCCTATGTAGACCCCTGAAGCCCAAATGTCACCTAGCATCGTGAAATGGAGACACTTTATCCTTATCATCATATTTCAAATGACTTCTAGTCTCCTACTTCCTCAAGCACCCCCTTGAGATATACCTCCTCCTGAAAAGTGCCTAAGAACTAGTCTGTTGACCCTATTGTGTCTGCCTCTTCCATCCCTTTCTGCTGTGGAAGCCCTTAAAATGTTAATACACACTGCTAACTTTTATTTAGATACAAAGTCTTATCAAAACAAAACCAGAATCAAAACAAACAAGCAGAACCCAAGATGTACAGAAGGATTTATTTATGTCTTCTCCTTCCTTCACCATCATCCGTAGTGAGATCATCTGGGTTTTAGTTTTAGATTGCTAACTTTTTTACATTTATGCTTCATTTTGTTTGCTTCCCCTTGCTTCTTACAACTGGTGTCTTCTCCGAATTCATTTCTATCTCCTTTTGGAAAATGTTATTCAATAATTCTTTTGGAGTGTGACATTGATAAACTATCATATTTAGCTTTATCTTAATTTTTATCAAAATAATATATGTACATAGATAATGACATTTAATGTGTGAAACTTATAATGAAATGTAGCACTCCGCTACAATATTACTTCTCTCTGTCCCTTAAATCCTGATTTCCAAAGTGTGTAAGGGACCATCCGAGCACAGCCTGTCACCATTCCCCAAAACCCACAAATAAATCCTGTGCTTGGGACCAGATGTGTTGGCCTGGTGCCTAGAATAGGCGGTCCCTTCTTGGGACACCTGGAGAGAAAACCCATGCCCTAGCAGACAGTGGGCATATGTAAACATCCGCTGCAGACGGTCTGGCTAAAATCTGTATGTTTTATGGCACCGCGCTCACCACTGCTGGCATATCTGTTCCTGGCAGGGGGTGAATGAGATCCTTCCACTACGGCACAAGAGGGATGTGCATAGATCATCTCTCTGTGTTGACTGTGGATTGATACCTGCTGACCCTGGGGTCACTAGTGAAGCCAATCTTGTTCTGACTCTTCTCTATATGAATAAATGCTGTTCCATCCAGTGCCTGTGAGAGTTGTGGTTTTGCTGGTGATACCAACCCCTGCCAACCGTGGAGTGGGGTGGGACCCTAGGACTCTTGCTACTGGTGGCAGACACTACTTTGCGCTTTGCTACCCTGCATGCAATGAGACCCCCTCGTCCTGGAGGGGAACATACGTCTCTCTTCTGACTGACACAAAGGCACCTTCAACTCTCTTAGCTGTTGATATTTCCATTTTCAATATTATTTATTGGCCTGCTGTTTAGGAAGATAAATGTTTATTTCTCTTACCCTTCTCCACTCCCACACATAGCTGGACACCTATGCATCATTCCATTCCTCCCCCTCTCAGAAGATCACAAGTTTGGTTAATTATTCAGGACTTTACATGACTAGGATTACATAAATGTTTCTCATAGATGAATCACATGCTATATTGTGATTAAGTTTTCATTCCTTATACAAATTTTGCTTTTGTTGGTGTTAAAAATTACCTTTTCCTGTTTGCTTAATTTCTATGTACTTAAGAAATTCTTCTTTAAATTCTTGGTTTGAAATTTTCTCATTATGGCTGAACACATCAGGTAATCTATTAATAGTTCCAATTTGTTTTGGAGATCTCATTTTTGAGCTCCTCTGTCCATCTGCTCCAATCTGGAGTAGTTCTCTAAACTGGAGGTCAACAAACTTTTTCTGTATAGGGCCAAATAATAAATTTTTAGGCTTTGCAGAATGGACAATTTTTGTGTCAACTACTCAGTTCTTCCATTGTGGCACAAAAGCAGCCATAGACAACATGGGGATTACTAGGCTGGCTGTATTCCAACAAAGCTTTCTTACAAAAACAGGTCTTGTTGGAGAGACAGAGACAATATAGAGAATCCAGAAACAGACCCACATAAATATGCTCAACTGATTTTTTAATAACAGCTTTATTCAGATAGAATTCACATACCACAAAATTCAGCATTTTTAGTATATTCACTGAGTTCTGAAATCATCACCAATATCTAATTTCAGAACATTTCATCACACAGAAAGAAATCCTGTACCCAACCTTCCCAGCTCCAGGTAATTACTATTCTTTCTATCTCTATTGATTTGCCTACTCTGGGTATTTTAAATAAATAGAATCATACACTATGTGTACTTCTGTGATAGTCTTCTTTCACTTAGCACAGTGTTTCCAGGTTCATCCATGTCATTGTATTTATCAATCATTCATTCCTTTATATTGATGAATAATATTCCATTTATGAATGAATATACCACATTCATCAGTTGATTGCGTCTGGATTGTTTTTGCTTTGGGAATATCATGAATAACACTGCTATGAAGATTCACATACAAGTTTTTACATGGAAAACTGTTTTCACTTCTCTTGGGTAAATACCTAGAAGTGGGATTGCTGGGTCATATGGTGATTCTATGTTTAACCCCTTGAGGGACTGCCTCAAGTGTTTCCAAGATATTTGCATCATTTTACTATCCCCCCAGTAGTGTATTATTCCAATTTCTCCATAACTTGCCAACACTTGTTATGTCTGTATTTTTTATTTTAACATAATGTGAAAATAAAATGTGATGGATGTGAAGTGATATCTCATTGTAGTTTCAATTTGCATTTCCTATGTGATTAATGATGCTGAGCATCTTTTCAAGTGCTACAGACCATTTGTTTATCTTACTCAGTGATGTCTGTTCAAATACCATGCCTATTTTAAAATTGTGTTTGTCTTTTTATGGTTGAATTATAAGAATTATTCATATATTCTGGATATTAAACTCTTAGCCAGATATATGATTTGTGAAATTTTCTCTTATTTTGTGGGTTGTCTTTTTCACTTTCTTGATGATTTCCTTTGAAGCACAAAAGGGCTTCCTTATGTTCTTCCTAGGACTACATCAGAGCTTTTCAAAGCTCCTATGGACATTCCTCAGACTCCCCTTTTTAAGTTCTTTGGTCAGGCTTTTGTTTGTCTCCCCTGTTAGCATTGCCTTTGGCAGTTGGAATATTAAACAATTGTCCACTGATTGTTTTTGACAAACACTCAGGGGAAAAGGCTATTCTTACAGGGCAAGCTCTGAGTCAGGTCAAATAAAGACAAGCCTTGCAAATGAGCCTGTCCAGGGTTGCCACACAGGTCAAATGATGACAGTTCTTTGGGAACGGGGCTTTTAGGGAATTCCAAATCCATTTTTCCCCCTTGAGGGGCTGCTGTTTTTCAAGACTACTATGATTATGAGGTTGCTGGCTTTCAAGGCTACTGCATAACTGAGGAGAGGATGAAGGCATAGGACAATATAAAATGTCAGAAAGCTTTCTGTTCTTACTGAGATTCAGCCATTTTTCTTGAATAAACACGCTTCAGATTGTTACAAGCCTTTGGTTAATTCTGAAAAAGTTGTTTACTTGATTTTTGCCAGGGGACCAGGTGTGTGACTAATAATTAGCTTTCACATATACTATTTACCTTTAAAGCTATAGCTGTCAATAAGAGGAACTAAAAGTTATCATGACACATGATTTTCTTAGTGTTACAATTTTAGCATCTCCTGAATATTTTATTTGTACCCTTGTAAGTTAGTAAACTTGGTAAGCTTAGAATACTCTCAAGTTTCTCTTGAATATATGCTCCAGGAAAAATAAATACATGTACCTATGTGACTCAATGGTCACTTCTATGAAATAAAACAGGGAGTTATTAACCAATATACATCTCTTCTTCCTTTTGGTGCTTGGGAATTTTTATTAGTATTTATGAAACATTGGTATAGTTTTATTTTTTCAGATTATTCATAATATTCTACAAAGGAGTCTCAAATATGATCTTTATTTTTAAGAGTAGAAAGATTTCTTTTTTTTTCCTGCTCTATGGGATCTTTCAAAATTCATTTATTAGTAGTTTCTTTCTATGACTATATTTTTACAGAAGATTTTTTTATATCTTATATGAGATTTTTCTCTCCCTCTCTGATAAGCCAGGTTTGATTCCCAAATCTACAAGTTATTAGCTGTGTAACTGTGAGTAAATTATATAACCTTTCTGATCGCAGTTCCTTCATTTGCAAAATGGTGGTGTAAAATTTTTATCCACCTCATAGGTTTGTTGTGAAGGTTAAATGAGAGAATGACTGCACATTGCTTAGCTTGGCACACAGGCACTAATAAATATTAGGTGGCGGTGTCAGTCATTATAATCATTATCATTACTACTATCTATGGGCCAATGGCTCTCCCCCAACATGATGCACAAATTCCAACTTAAACTTGCTGGAGGTGTTTCGGGTGCTCACTTACAACAGGAAAGGAACCATAGCACTATCCTCAGGCCTGTGGCACTGTCTCTTTGCATTCCATTGTTATGTGAGTGCTCCTCCACCGGTACCATCTGTGCCTGTTTGTGGTGCTCCTGGAAAGTGTACTTCTAAAACCTGCGGAAAACCTGCCTGTTCACCAACTCACTTCTCTCTCTGGAAGTGATAACCCACCAAGCTCTGAGTGCCAGCAATTTGCAAGGTATTGATTTACTTGCACTGCTTCCTTGAAAACACACACACACACACAACTTGTTTCTTTCTTTATACAATTGGATTTCTCTTATTTTCTATATTCTGATAATAGTCGGATTTCGAACTTTGCCCCAGAATTTTTGTGCTGTTTTCTTTTTAAACCAGTTCCTTCAGAAATGATAACAGCTAATGTCATAAACTTATCTCTACTGATATCAGGATACCCCAACACCATCTTCACTGACATCAGCTAATGTCCAAATCCATCTTCACTGACCCAGCTAATGCCTTAAAACCCTTTCCACATAGAGTGGGGTGGAGATAGGTTTGAAGTATTAGTGCTGAAACAACAGATTTAAAAAGAAAACAGAGCAATGCATTTCTGCAGCAAAGATTAAAATTGAAATAATAAATATAAAAATAAATTTAAGAAATAAAATTTAACATATAAAATTATAAATATAATAGGTAACTTTTATTGAGTCCTTAAAATGTGAAAAAATAAACTTTTCTGGGTTATACCATGTCGTCCTGCCAAACAATCCTTGAAGTAGTTTTTACTATCCCCATTTCTTGGATGAGAAAACAGAGACTTATATGGATTGAATCACTAAGTCATGGTTACACACATCTGTTGAGCAGTGAATCCTGGACACAGCCTGGGGTTTGAGGGGCATAATAAATTATACCCCTCTCCTCCCCTCCTGAATTCTAAACCAAACAAAATTTTCAGGAACAAAATTGTCAGAAGGATGGAAATCAAAAGATAGGCTCTTTTTCTGAGAAAAAGTGGATTGGAAACCATGGTTTAGACATGCAGCAATTGGCTTCCCACTTCTCAGTGTTCCTCAAGTTAGACCTGGGAAGAGCATACCATGGGAACATTTGAATCTGCAGAGCAGGCACACCTAGCCAGCTTGCTGACTCACACTACTCCAGGATGGAGATGGGAGAAATAGACAAAGTCTCTGTGCATTATTATTATTATTTTATTATTAGGAGGTACCGGGGATTGAACCCAGGACCTTGTACACATGAAGCATGTGCTCAACCACTTGAGCGACATCTGCTCCACTGTGCATTATTTTTATTATTGATGAAAACTGAATTGTAGGACTTGTCTTACACATGTTATCCAAGTGACTTCCTATGTCGAATCTCAGAATTAGGCAGACTCAGCTACCAGGCCTTAACCACCGAGAGTAAAGTGTCTTTATGGACAGGAATGAGAAGTCTTTATTTCTGTCACCAAACTCCTTTTGACTATTTTCTCTGGCTCCTTTGTTAACATAACTCTATCCCTTCCTTCCTTGGGACCTACAGCAGCATGGGATTGCCCATCTGTAGGCCAATTATACAAAGCTCAGACTTGGATGTTTTCCCATGTCATCCCAGCCTCTGTTTGCTTCAGCTGTCTTGGTAGAGCTGGAGGGATAGTAAAGCTATCTTAGTCCTTCCTGGGGAGCACAATAAGTGAGACTTGAATATTAAACCACAATTAATGCACCCATTTCTCTATACAAGTGGTTGTCAGGTCAACACTGGTGTACATAAGAATCACATGATGCTACCGTAAAATAAGTCTTAGAGTCTTAGGTCTGCCTCCCCACCTTGATTCTTATGTTAGAAGAGGGCTTCAGGATCCTTTTGCCATGTTTGGTAGGGTTCTACCACATGCCCATTACAGAGTGAATTCTTGAACGTAATCAACCTCCCAGTTGGTCCAAAGCAGAGCCCTGGGGTGACTAAGTGTTGTTTCTGATGCTTATGTGGATCTGACCAATTCCAGCAGGTCTCCTTTGCTGCATAATGTTGGTCAGCTCACTCTGGTGCTGACTGGACCCAAGGAAGTTGTAGTTATTTGGGGTTTTTAAGACTGAATTTTGGTACTGTTTTGAGGTATGCAGATGGTCACCTGCTTGGTCTCAGTAGTAACTGTGGTCTTGCAATAAAGATTCAAATAACTAAAATGGAAGACATTATGGCAGTAGGCTCCCTTTTCCACTATTTATTTACCTAAACTTTATATTTTCAGTCTTAGGAATTTATTTTATTAGAATGAAATGACTCAATGCCAAGGTGAGGGGGTCATCAGGCAAGGCTTGATGTTTTTGTACCAGAGGTATTAACTTAGCAAAGCAGTCATGCACCAAAGCCTAGATTCAGCTTTGTAGGTTCTTAAATTTGATCTTATCAGTAAATTGTGCATATTATGTTCTTACTAGCTATATAATCGCAGCTCTGTGCCTTCTTAGCTGTGTCTCAGTTACATTATTTCTATAATGAAAAATTATGATAATACCTTTCATATTATTTTTTATAATGTGACATGCGTACATGATCAAAATAGTATCAAATGAAGTAGAACGATCAGGAAGTAATCAGAATAGAATAGGGTTTTTAACTGAAGAACCTACTTGGGAAGAATGTTTAAAATCTGTTTATTTGAGTTGAGCTTTATACCCTACAAAAATCTCATGCTCTTTACCAATTTGATAATGTAGATGCTACTACTTATATTTTATAGATGCCTGACTCAGGCTTAGATGGGCTGTGTGATTTGAGAGGTGGGGAGAGCACAGGCTTTTGTCTCCTTGTGCATTCCCCCTTCCTGTCTATTCTGCCGTGTGAGGTAGACATTTTAGATGAGCTTTCTATTTATTTAGTGTAAATCCACTTCTTCACCAAAGCTGGAAAAAGATGTGTTTCTTGGTTCCTTGCTTTTGCGTCCATGAATTCTGCTTCTCTAGTGGCCCCTGGAGCCCTTTGCTAAGCTAGTTCAATCCCATATACAGGTGCAGATTTGCTCAGATTGTAGGATTCTCTCCATATTAAATTATACCTAGCATGAATTTGGGTTGTGGCATTCACCTTCTTGTAAAATCTAGATATCAGATACTTTGTTTTTGAAATGTCTTTTGTACATACTAGAGATACACTGAAGTTTGGCTTCAGCCTTAGAATTTAGCCCAAAAGTCTGCTATTCAGACTTAGCTTCATAAATCTTAGCCTTTAGATGACAGAATAACCTAGATACGTGTTTAAACATAACTCTGGACATTTTTGAACTTGTGTGTGGTCAATAATCACAGCATTCTTTAGGTTAATATCATATTTAACCACTGTAACAACAAAAGTAATACAAACATGACATGTTTTTCAGATTTATTGTTGGTATCAGCAAATAGAAATGAGCTATTCTAGATGTCACTTAGAGTGAAAACCTCTATATATTGTATAAATGAAAATGCTCAGTCTGTTGTGTAAGAAAGCATATTTATTATTGCAATTAGGAAATTAATGATGTGAAAGCTATTTATTTTATGTCCAAAAAGAATTGAGAATTTTTGAATAGTAAGTGAATAAGAACCTAGGTTGGCAGTTAATTAAAAAATTAAGAGAAACCGTGTTAGATGGATAATTTTAGGAAGTTATGCTTTTCTGGGCAAGGAGATATTTATAAGAATTTAAATAATACAAAGTATAATCATACAAATGATTATGCAAGTGTTTTAATCTTTATAAAATTATTAGATGTATCTTAAAACTGCTTTAAAAACTATGTTTACATTTTAGTTATGCAATTCAATTTAGGCCAAAATTCTTTCAGGAAAAATTTCTTTTGGGAATTCTTCACATCTCATAAGAAAGAATTAAAAATGTCACCTTTGTTACCTCTAAATTTCATGAGAAAATAAAACTCTAAAATCACATACAAATGAGATAAAAGAATATAAGAGTAGAAGACAAAAAGAAAATATAAGAGACAAATTACGTGCCCCCAAATTTCTTGTTCCTTTACCAATTTCAATGACTTATTTGCATATTATTGTGAGTGTGGAAGCCATCAAACAACGAGTGAAACTAAGCCAGTATTATTCCTACATTCAAATGACAAACTTGAAATATCACCTCTAAAAGTTTAGTGATAAAATTACAATAATAATAATTTTTGTATATTATAATGACATAAAAGATATATTTTGTACAATATGAATTTTTTATAATTAACTTTTTTGTTTTTAAAGAAGCTTTAGATTACATAAATGTTACATAAAAAATATAAGGGATTCCCATATGCCCCACTCCTTCCCTTTCCCACACTTTCCAATATGAATTTTGTATAAATATAAAAACATTTTGTATCCCAGAAGTTCCTTCTATGATGGTGCTTTTCACCTTTGGTTGAGCTTTAGCTGAATATTGATTTTAACACTTTGCCATTGGGCATTTGGCCAAAGTCTGTCTTTGGTGAACCACTGGTACAAACTATCATGCATAAGTTTGGCAACCATGTTGTATATTCAGTAGTGGGCTTTGACCCTCATTAAAGATTATCCCTAGTATGTAGGGTAACGAGTTATGGAGATGGGAATCATTGCAGCATCTTTATTTCTGTCAGTTGAGCCATCTGCCAAGGGTATAAAATATAACTTAAGACCCCTAGTAGGAGCCCCATATTGTAAGGAAGCAAGGATGCCAAATCCAGAGAGATAAACTAATTGAGCATTGTTTCCAAGAACAGAGGTGGGCGAGGAAACAGAAATTCTAAGACCAAAGATTAGTAGGATATCCACTTTCAGGAGTCCACACTCCAAAGGGTACACTTCTGTTTTATATGCCCTAAGCCTAAAAAAAAGCAAATTTCCATGTCTTGTTGTGATGTTTGTATTGTTGTATATATCAGGAAGTCTATATCCTCTGTCTCTGTTTATTCATAGTAGTATCCCACAAAGATATCAATCACTCTTAGTGCCTCTTCTTTTATCTTCAATCAGATGCTCATGTCTTCCTCTATCCCTCAACCCAGGTTCCTTCCTTTGAATTAAATACCTACATAGGCTGGATTGCACTGCAATAATGAAAAATCCCCAAACTTAGTGGTTTAATCTTTAAAAAGTTTGTTCACTTTATTTTTTTGTTTTTATTTTTTTCTTTTGTTCACTTTATTTTTATGTTCTTTCAGATGTCTGATTCCACAGTGACACTCAGGATCCAGGAAGGCAGAAAATCTGCCATCTTGTAGCTGCATCACTTGGATTACATGACTTCTTCAATCACTTCAGCAGAGGAAGAGATGGGAAAATAGTGTTTGAACTCTTTACTACCTCTGTACATTAGTGATGAATGCCAGAACCCTTTCACTGTCCTGAAATAATCATGTCATGTAGGCTAATAATTGCAATGCTTTACATGCATGGAAGGGTTTTATTGACCATTAAATAATGTCTACCATAGTCTGTTGTATTACTATACAGTTCATTCTTCTTGAATTAACCCAACCCAAGGGAGACAACATGAAACTTCCATCCAGTCATGGTTTAAACTCAAAGCCCAGCATCTCTAGATGAAGTGTGATAGTCTCTACTTAAGGTTCAGGCATGGCTCCTCTTCATTTGGAGACTTTTGAATGAAAAAGACATTTTACCTGTTCCCTCACTCCATATCATGTACCCAATATACAATATTCAGGAAGAGGAAGCAATACCTGGCCCATAGGAATTATTAAATCTCTTTGAAAAGGCATTGTGAGGGCACTCTACTCCAAAAGCTTCCTTGTTCATTGTTTCCATGGCCTCTGGCTTTGGGATATTTTTCCTTACCTGTTTTCTTCCTCAGCCACAGCTGAAATGGGTGTTGGGGAAAAGGACTTCTCTGAGGACTGTGCAGATTTCTCAGCCCATTTTCTGACTATGGGAGGTTGAGAACCAATAGTTTTTCACAACCTTTCAAAAATTTAGAAAATTTATCTATTTGAGTACAGTCAGCTTCATGTGCCAGAAACCTGATGCACAATTCTTTTTATCATTTTTCTTCCTCTCCTTCCTCCTCATCCTTTTCCTCCTCCATCTTCTCCTCTTTCTCTTTCTCCTCCTCCTCTTCTATTTGGAAGCAATCTCAAATTTATAGAGCAGTTGCAAGCATGATACAAATAACTTTTTCTCTGAGCCATTAAAGAGTAAGTTGCTGATCTGAATCACTATAGTCTCCTGAAACATTAGAGAGCACTTCCTACCAACAAGGACATTCTACTTACTATATAACCAAAATTTAACTTTCAAATCAGGAAATTAAAATTGATACATTAATGTTCTGGGAGAAGATGGCATTGGAATAGGCAGGCAGGGCTCAATTCTTCACAAAAACAATGGAGAAAGGGCCAAAAACTGTCCAAGGAACTTGCTTTGGGGACAGCAGACCAGGACAATGTTACACAACCCCCAGGAGGGTGAGAGACAGGGAGAAGAAGAACCTGAAACAACATACATGAGTTACCAAACCCCATGGAAGCCAGGAAGGGCTCCCAACCCCCACTCCCAAGATATTAAGCTGGGATAAAACACCTGGTTTGCTGCAGCCAATAGAGAAGGGAACAGCCATTTTCCTCCCTGTCAGCTGTTACAAGGGAAAAGAGAGGGAGAGTTGAGGGAGTCTTCTTTTGGTGAATTTGGCCAGCAGAGCCTGCTTTGAATCTTGGCTTTGACCAGACCAAAACACAGGAAAGCAGAGATTTAAACACCTTGGTGGAAAGGTGTGCTGATGAATGTCATCTGCTGGAGATTGCAGCTTTGGAGATTGCACTGAGAAAAACTGCATTTAGGGCTCTCTGTACCCAAATGCCTGGGAAAAAATCTGTACCCTATTAGTGAGTCCCTGCATTGATTTTGATAAGTTAAGCTGGGCAATTTTAAAGACTCAGAATAAGTTGAACCAAATATCAAAAATGAGCTGTGGGGGAAAAAAACAATAGGCAAGAGAAAGAAATTGGCCATCAGAATAAATTCACCAACATAGTCAGATACATAGACATCAGCAAAAAAATTACAAGCCCTACTAGGAAACAAGAAGAGATGGCCAAGCCAAAGGAACAAACCAAATATCCTGAAGAGTTACAGGATTTAAGAAAATTAATCAATAATAATCATACAACTCTCCTAAATCAATTCAAAGAATTGAAAGAAAATATGACTAAAGTGATAAAGGATAATAAGAAGACACTGGGTGAGCATGAAGAACAATTTAAAATCCTGCAAAGAAAAGTAACAGACCTAATGGGAATGAAAGACATGATGGATGAGATTAAAAATACATTAGAGGCACATAGGAGCAGATTTGACTAGCTCGAAGACAGGATTAGTGATTTCAAAGACAGAACATCTGAACTGGAAAAGACAGGAGAACAGAAAGAGAAGAGGATGGGGAAAAAATGGAACAGAGTCTCAGGGAATTGAATGACAACATGAAATGCACAAACATATGCATTATTGGTGTCCCAGAAGTAGAAGAGAGTGGAAAAGTGGCAGAAAGACTATTTGAGGAAATAATGACCAAAAACTTCCCAACCCTTATGAAGGACAAAAATATCAATATCCAAGAAGGACGACACATCCCAAAGAGAATAAATATGAATAGACCTACCCTGAGACACCTACTATTCAGAATGACAAATATCAGAGATAAAGAGAGGATCCTGAAAGCAGCAAGAGAAAAGCAAAGTATCACATACAAGAAAATCTTAATAAGATTAAGTGCTGATCTCTCATCAGAAACCATGGAGGCAAGAAGAAAGTGGTAAATGTATTTAAATTACTGAAAGAGAAAAACTGACAGCCAAGGATTTTCTACCTGGCAAAACTGTCCATCAAAAATGAGGGTAATTTCAAAGTCTTCACAGACAAACAATAACTGATAGAGTATGTAACCAAAAGACCAGAATTACAAGAGATACTAAAGGGAGTGCTGCAGCATGAAAGGAAAAATCAAGGGTGAGATACTTGGAGAAGAGGGTAGAAATGAAGATTATTAAGAAGGGTAAATTAAAGGGTAAAAAGACAGACAAAAGTAGTATATGACAACAGAAAGCCAAAGGACAAATGGATGAAGTAAGTAATACCATTACAGTAGTAACACTGAATGTAAATGACATGAAATCCCCAATCAAAAGACATATACTGATAGAATGGATAAAAAAATATGAGCCATCTATATGCTGTCTACAAGAGACTCACATCAGACAAAAGGACACAGTTAGGTTAAAAGTGAAAGGTTGGAAAAAGATATTGCATGCAAATAGTAACCAAAAAAGAACTGGAGTAGCAATACTAATATCGGACAAAATAGATTTTAAATGCAAAACTGTTATAAAGGATGAAAAAGGTCATTATATATTAATAGAAGGGGCAATTAACCAAGAAGAAATAACTATACTAAATATTTATGCACCTAACCTGAATGCCCCAAGATTCATGAGGCTTACCTTTAAAAAACTGAAGGGAGAAATAGATGTCTCTACAATAATAGTTGCAGACTTCAATACACCACTCTCAGTATTGGATAGAACATTTAGACAGAGAATAAAGAAACAGAGAGTTTTAATAATATGATAAATGAACTAGACCTAACAGTCATCTATAGAGCATTGCACCCCCAAACAGCAGGATATACATTCTTTTCAAGTGTTCATGGATCCCTCTCCAGGATAAACCATATGGTGGGTAACAAGACAAAACTCATTAAATTTAAAAAGATTGAAATTGTACAAAACACATTCTCTGATCATAACGAAATGAAGCTGGAAATCAATAATGGATGGGAAAAAGGGGAAATTCATAAATATATGGAGATTAAACAACACACTCCTAAATAATCAGTTGGTCAAAGAAGAAATTGCAGGAGAATTCAGCAAATATCTTGAGACAAATGAAAATGAGACCACAACATATTAAAACCTGTAGGACACTGCAAAGGCAGTGCTGAGAAGGAAATTTATAGCTCTCAATGCTTACATTAAAAAAGAAGAAAGATAAAATTGAAGATCTAACTGCACATCTGGAGAACTAGAAAAAGAACAGCAAACTAATCCCAAACCAAGTCAAAGGAAAGACATAGTAAAGACCAGAGCAGAAATAAATGAAGTTGAGAACAAAAAAAACAGTAGAGAGAATCAACAAAACCAAAAGTTGTTTCTTTGAGAAGATCAACAAAATCAACAAACCCTTAAAAAAAGAGAAAAGACACAAATAAATAAAATCATAAATGAGAGGGGGGACATTACCATTGACACTGCAGAAATAAGAGAGATCAAAAGAGGATACTATGAACAATGGTTTGCAAAAAAAAATTAGACAATGTAGATGAGATGGACAAATTCCTAGAAATACATGAACCACCTACACTGACCCTAAAAGAAATTGAAGACCTCAACAAAGCAATCACAAGTGAAGAGATTGAAACAGTCATCAAAAACCGCCCAAAGATAAACAGGCAGGGACAAGACAGCTTCACAGGTGAATTACCAGTCATTCAAAGAAGATCTAATACCAATCTTGCTCAAGGTCTTCCAAAAAATTGAACAGGAAAGAATGTTGCCAAATTCATTCTATGAAGCCAACATCACCTTAATACCAAAACAAGATAAAGATACTATGAAAAAAGGAAATTACAGATCAATATCTCTAATGAATATAGATGCAAAAATTCTCAATAAAATACTTGCAAACTGAATCCAAAAGCACATTAAAAGAATTATACACCATGATCAAGTGTGTTTCTACCCAGGAATGCAAGGGTGGTTCAACAAAAGCAAATCAATTAATATAATAAACCACATTGATAAATTAAAGAAGAAAAACCACATGATCCTTTTGATAGATGGAGAAAAGGTATTTGACAAAATACAGCACCCTTTCTTGAGAAAAACCATCCAAAATATAGAAATAGAAGGAAGCTTTCTCAATATGGTGAAGTGCATATATGAAAAATCTACAGCTAGCATTGTGCTCAATGAAAGCTTTTCTGCTGAGATCAGGAACAAGGCAAGGATGCCCACTGTCACCACTGTTACTCAATATTGTGCTAGAAGTTCTAGAGCAGTTAGGCTAGAAAAAGAAATAAAAGGCACCCAAATAGAAAAGGAAGAAGTGAAACTTTCACTATTTGCTGATGATATAATCCTATACCTAGAAAATCCCGAAAAATCCACAACAAAGCTATTAAAACTGATAGACAAGTTCACTAAACTGGCAGGATACAAGATTAATATGCAAAAATCAATAGTGTTATTATATACTACTGGTGAGCAATCTGAGGAAGAAGTCAGAAAAAAATTCCATTTATAATAGTGACTGAAAGAATCAAATAATTAGGAATAAACTTAACCAAGGACATAAAGGACCTGTATTCAGAAAACTACAAAACATTGCTAAAAGAAACCAAAGAAGACAAATAAATGGAAGAACTTTTCATGTTCATGGATTGGAAGACTAAATATTGTTAAAATGCCAATTCTACCCATACTGATTTACAGATTCAATACAACCCCAATAAAAACCCCAACAGCTTTTTTTTGAAAAGCCAATAATCAAATTTATTTGGAAGGGTAAGGGGCCCTAAGTAGCCAAAAATGTCTTAAAAAAGAAGAACGAAGTTAGAGGACTCTCATTTCCTGACTTTAAAGCATATTACTTAGCTACAGTGGTAAAAAAACAAACAAACAAAAAAAAAAAAAAACAGCATGGTACTTGCATAAGGACAGAAAGATCAACCAATGGAACCAAATCGAGAATTCAGAAATAGCCCCTCACATCTACAGTCCAGTGATTTTTGACAAGGCTGTCAAGCACCCCCAGCTGGACCAGAATAGTCTTTCAAGAAATGTTGCTGGGAGAACTGGATAGCAATACCCAAAAGAACGAAAGAGGACCTCTATCTCACACCTTATTCAAAAATTAACTCAAAATGGATCAAGAACCTAAATATAAAATCTACAACCATAAAACTCCTAGAAGAAAATGTAGGAAAACATCTTCAAGATCTTGTGGTAGGCGATGGTGTCTTAAACCTTACACCCAAAGCCCAAGCAACAAAAGAAAAAAAAAAGATAAATGAGACCTCCTCAAAGTTAACACTTTTGCACCTCAAAGGACTTTGTCAGAAGGGTGAAAAGGCAACTGACTCAATGGGAGAAAATATTTGGCAATCACATATCCGATAAGGGTTTAATATCCATGAGACATAAAAAGATCATACAATTCAACAATAAAAGGACAAACTACTCAATTGAAAAATAGGCAAAAGACTTGAAAAGACATTTGTCCAAAGAAGAAATACAAACGGCAAAAAAAATACATGAAAAAATATTCAACATGACTAGCAATTAGGTAAATGCAAATCAAAAGTACAATGAGTTATCATTTTACACCTATTAGACTGGCCACTATTAAAAAGTTGGAAAACTGTTAAGTTTTGGAGAGGATGTGGACAGATAGGAGCTCCTATTCACTGTTGGTGGGAATGTAAAATGGTACAGCCACTGTGGAGGACTGTTTGGCAATTCCCAAGGAAGTTGAATATAGACTTGCCATGTGACCAGGCAATACAATTACTAGGTATGTACCCTGAAGAACTGAGAGCAGTGACATGAATAGACATCTGCACACCAATGTTCATAGCGGTGTTAGTCACAATTGCCAAAAGTTGGAAACAACCCAGGTGTCCCTCAACAGATAAATGGAAAAACAAATTGTGGTGTATACACATGATGGAATATTATACAGCTTTAAGTAGAAATGAAGTCATGAAGCATATAACAACATGGATGAACCTGGAGCACCTAATGTTGAGTGAAGCAAGCCAGGCACAAAAGGACAAATACTATATGATTGCACTATTATGAACTAAATATATCGTGTAAGCTCATGGAATTAATAATTAGAATATGTGTCATCAGAAAATAGAATGAGGGTAGAGAATGAAAGCTGAGGGTTAATCTGTGCAGAATTGGTAAAAAGGTTGTTTGTAAATCTTTGGAAATGAATAGAAATGGTGAAGGCACATCATAGTGTTTGTAAAAAACAGAGCTATTATATGGGTATGACAGTGGTTGAAAGGGGAAGTCTTACCAGAAAGAAAGGTAAAAATGTAACATGGGACTGTATAACATAGTGAAACCTCATGTAAAATATGAATATTGGTAATATTGCATATGTAAGACTTTTTTACAAAATATAAACACAAATAAACTAGAGAGATAGAAACAGAGTAGCAGCTATGTATGGCAGGGAAAGCATAGAGAGATTGAGAAGTGATGAGTTTTGGTTTTGTTTTTTTTTTATTATTACTGGAATAATGAAAATGCTCTAAAAATTATTGAAGTGATGAATGCAGAACTATGTGATTATACCGAATACCATTGATTGTACACTTGGATGGATTTATGCTTTATTAATATGCATCAATAAAATTGATTTGTTAAAAAAAACTCAACAGAAGCAAAATTAAAACTGATGCATAACTATCATTTAATTAGACACTTTCAAATTTTGCCAGATCTTTCAATCATGCCCTTTATAGCTAAAGAATCCAGTTCAGAATCACAAGTTGCCTTTTATGGTCTGTCTCAGTGTCCATCATCTGGCACAGTTCCTTAGTCATTCTTTGGCTTTCATTATTCTGATACTTTTGAAGAATACAGACTATTTTTTACTCTGTCCCACACTTTCATTTTTTTCATGTTTCCACATAACTGATTCTAGTTTTACACATTGGCAGGAATATTGCAGAAGCAATGCTGTGTTCCTGTGGTACTTTATAAGGTGACACAGATTTTGATTTGTTCACTTTGGTCACTGGAATGAGATGACATCTGCCTACTATAAAGTTATCTTTTTCCATTTGTAATTAATAAGTATTGTAGTATGGTACTTTGAAACTATGTATATATCATATTCATCATCAAATATTCAAGTTATTTATTGAATAATTTATATCAGGATAGTATGTGTTTCCCATAATAAAATGGGTTATAATCCATTGCCACCATTTTTTTATTTACATAATCAAATTTTCCCAGGTTTAACCAGTAGATACCCCTCAAGCCAGCTTCTGTGTCCTTTTGACATGACTTCATCACTCTTTAAGCTATTTCTTGCTTTTTGGGACAACATATTCTAAGCTTATCTTTTACTTTTCCTGCCCCAGCCCTGGAATCAGCTATTTTCTCCAAGAAGCCTTGGTTCCTTTTGGTAAAGAATGGGTATTTTGAAGCCATGATCTAGGTATGTGGTATGTTCATTGTTATTGGAAGACAGAGTTGGAGAATCTATGTATGCATGTGTGTGTATACATATATATACACAGGTGTGTACATACATACATGTATACATACATATGGATACATATACACTCATTTACATCTATATTCACATGTTTGTATACAACATATATATATGGTACTATATTTTTGTACCATATATATCTATACACACATATACATATATATACACATATATGTATATACACATATACACTCATTTACATCTATATTCATGTGTGTGTATACATATATATGTTAGGTGTGTGTGTGTATGTGTGTGTGAGATCTCCATACATTTGCACTGATGTGCCCCAGGATTCATTCGAGTTTTCTCCCTTCTGTGGCAATGAGAAACCTGCCTCCCATTATCCCTCAGTGTACAGCCAGTCACCCATGCCGCTGCCCCTTCTCCCGCGTGACCCCCTGACCCAGTCTGCTCGTCTAGTGTGGATGCCTTCTTCACCCCTACTAGATCTGGTACCCAGGTCGGGCTGCCCCTCCACAAGGACCCCTTCCTCATCCTGCCTGGTCTCTAACACCCCCACTGGGCATCTCCCCATAGGAAAGCCCCTCACTCTGCTCGGGCTCCGAAAGCACATGCCAAGCCACTCCCGTGTGGCTGTCATCTGTACCCTGCTCAGCCTCGGACACCCTGTGCCTGCCCCAACCCCACTGTGGCTGACGTCCTCTCCACGCGGGCATGTGCGCCCACACGGATGCCTTCTGAAAGCGCACACCAGCCCCCACCCCAGGGCGGACTCTCCTCACCCTGCCCTCCACAGGCCTGCCCTCCTCACCCCTCGAGGGCTCAGACCGCACCCCAGGCAGAAGCCCTCCCCACTCAGCTCAGACGCCAGTACCTACTCTGGGCCGCCGAGGCTCCCCCAGCCCACCCCAGGTGCAGGGCTCCACCTTACTCTGCTACCTAATGGCTTTAGGAAGGGAAGGGAAGAGAAGACAGAGGTCCCATGGCTCCTTTTGAGACAAATTTCTTATATCTGATATGATTCTGTGCTATTTTACTCCCACGCCTCTTTCTCGAGGCTATCACACTTCTGTGGACAAGTTTTACCCTTAATATCTGGCATGAGTGATTTTATACAATTGAAAAAGATTTACCAAGCAATATACCCTTAATCTGATCCTTGCCCTTCGGTAATATGATCTGTTGAAAGAGTTTATTGGCATCTCCCTTAAAATTGCTTTCTGACTTTTACAGTTTTCTATTTGGGGTCCAGAAGCTCTTGGCTTTTCAACCTTGCAAGACCCCAATTCCTAACTTCTCAATTTCCTTTCATTTCTGCTTTCAAACTGGGCAAAAATTCCCTGGGTTTATTTCTTTCTTGCAATATCTAACCAAACATGAGCGACATCACTAAACAAATACTCTAACGTTATGTTTCCTCTTAGTGCTGAAAGTTCATTAGAATCATGACCTGCTTCCCAAGTTACCCAGTGACAGTTTTACCAAATATATGGTCACCATAAAGCACGGATCACCACCTTTCTAGCCTCTGATGTGACTTTCCTTGCCAATGGCCACTTAACTGTTAAGTCAGTGCCACATATATTGTTTTGGTTGTTGCTTTTATTTTTTTTTAAATGAAGGCACCCAACTTCTGGCAGCAAGTTCTTTATTAAACAGAACAGGCTAGGCCGGGTTCTGATAACTAGCACACGATCCAAAATTTCAGTGTCTTAATACAACAAAAGCTTCCTCCTTGATCGCGTCCTATGCCCTGCTCTGGTTGGTGGGGGAAGAGGGGAGGCTCTGCTGTGCATTGTCACGCAGGAACCAATCTGCAGCTGCACCCTCTGAAACTGCCACCTCCCTGGTTGCCTCGGCAGGGCCAGAGAGCCTGGAGAGGAGGGCTCAGGCTTTGCACTGCCTCAGACCAAACAGGTCACCAGTTATGGTCACACTTCAATGCCCACGAGTCACGTGGTCCCAACCTGCTGCAAAGGGGCTGAAAGCACAGTCTTCCATGTGCCACAAAGGGAATGCTCGATATTGGCCAACACTAGCGAAGTCTTCTACATAGACGTTTCATTAGCAGATTCAGCCATGAGTTCCATTCCAACAGAGCTTGTTATTTATGAGGTTTATTTCACACTCATTCAACGGATACTTATTAATTGCTTATTTTGTTTCAGATACTCTTTTAGACACTGGGGACATAGTTGTGAACAAAAGAGACAAAACCTCTCTTGCCTCAGTCTAATGGGATAAATAGACAAACCTGAGATATATAGTGTGCCAGAAGGTGATAAGTGCTATGAAGAAAAGGGGGGACAGAGCTTCATTCCTAGGGGGCAGTGGGATTTGTATACTTAAGTATCTCAGTTAGAGAAAGCTCAGCTAAGATGGCTGTGGTAGGCTGAGTAATGGCCCCCAAAGGTACTCACGTCCTAACCCCTGAAATCTTTGACTATATTACTTTAAGAGGTGATTACATTAAAGAACTTGAGATGAGAAGATTATCTTGCGTTATCTGTGCGGGACCACATAATCACAGGTCCTTGTAAGAGGGTGGCAGAAGGGTTAGTCTGAGGAGATACTGTGGTGATGGAAGCAGAGGGAGGGTAGGAGACGTGACAATGGAGGCAGAGGTCAGAGGAAGAGAGAGATTTAAAACTGCTCTACTGCTGGCTTTGAAGGTGGAGGAAGGGGCCGCAAGCCAAGGAATTCAGGTGGCCTCTAGAAGCTGGAAAAGGCAAGGAAATGGATTTTCCCTTACGGTGTCCAGAAGAAACCCAGCCTTTCTTCACCTGGATTTTTAGAACTTCTGACCTCCAGAACTGTAAGGAAATGCATTGAGTGAGTCTGTGAATGATTTGTTATAGCAGCAAGAGGAATCCAAAACAGTGATGTTATAGGTACCTGAGAGAAGCATTTAGGGGCAGATAGAACAGTAAGTCTGAACACCACGAGACAGGAGTGTGTCTGTCACATGCCAGGAACAGAAAGGATGCTGGCACAGTTAAAGCCAAGTGAAGGAGGAGATGCGTCTGAGAGGCAATTAATGTGCAGTCAGACCATGAAGGGGCCTGGGTATCACTGTAGGGGCTTCAGTTTTTATTCTGAGTTAGATGGAAGCCACTGGAGGACTTGGATTGCAGAGCCACAGATGTGCCTTACATTTTAAAAGGACCAACTTGTAAAAATTGATAATAGAGAGCATGAGGGTATGGTGGAACCAGAGAGGCCATTAAGGAGATATTGCAAATAGTTCAGGGGGAAATGATGATGCATGGTCTGGGGTGATAGAAGAGGAAGTAGTAAAAGGTGGTTAGATTTGGGATCAATTTTGAAAATAGATCCTAGGAGATTTGCTGATAGATTGAACGTGGGATGCAAAGTAGAGGAATCAATAATGACTCCAAGGTTTAGGACTAGAACAGCTAGAACAGATTGTGCTAATAGCCAGTTTGCAAAGAAAGATAGAGTTTTAGACATATTAGATTGTAGCAGATTGTTATTATTTATGAATTCCAAAAGGAAATATAGATTATGTTTGTAAACTTGTTGGTTCCTCTGCCATGATAACCTTTTGATTGTATTAAATTCAGCTGAGATGTCTGATTAAATTATGTTAAGATTAGGGCTCTGACCAACCTCATCATTAGAGTGCAACTCAGTGTCAAATCCCAGCCCCCTTGGGTTGATAAAACAGACTCTCACATGGAAGTAAATACACACAGAAGCAGATACGCAGGAAGAGAGAGAGAGTGCTCTGTAGACATGGCCCCGGAAAGAGAGATGAGCCTGATAGTCTATAGCTGTTCTTGTGGGGAGAACAGAGCAGCTGAGCCTGGAAAGGAACAAGCCCCAGGGAAAATGACAAGCCTTATGCCAGCCTACAGCTGAGATCAGAAGAAGTTGGGAACACAGAGCCTTAAGAGGAAGGAGGAAGGCTGAGCCCTCGCAGACATCGCCTGCCATCTTGTGTCAACACGTGGCAACAGACTTTAGGTGAGAAAGTACCTCTTATGGTACCTTGAGTTGGACTCTTTAGGGCCTGGTATCTGTAAGCTTCTATCCCAAATAAATACCCTTTATAAAAGCCAACAGAGTTCTGGTACTTTGCATCAGTACCCCTTTGGCTGACTAATATATAGATTTAAAATGCCTTTTAGACACCCAAATAGAGATGTCTAGTAAGCATTTGGATATAATAGTCTGGTATACAGGGAAGATGCACATCCTGGAGACACACATTTGAGAGTGTCCAGTGTATAGATGGCATTTAAGTCGTGATACTGGGTATGAGTACCAAGGTAGAGAAGACAGACAAAGAAGAGGTCCCAGGTTTAGAGATCAAGAAGATGAGGAATAATCAGCACAAGAAACTTTGAAGTCCCCAGTACTGAATTAGGTGGAAAAGAAGAGTGTGTTGTATTAAAGCCAACTGAAAATTTGTTTCAGGGAAGAGAGTGTGCCAAATGCTGGTGAAAAGTAAGGCAATATTCAAAATATATAACAATGAGCAAAGTAAAATAAATTAATGTAAAAAATATATAGGTTGCTATATGGCTCCCTCTTTATTCTTTAAATAAGCTAAATTAAATGTATTGTAAATCTGTACATGTGAAAAATTATAGTGTAAATTGTTCATCAAATCATTGCAATAATTTTAAAGTCATTTGTTAATTTTTAGAAATTTCTGGTGTGATCTCGTATTTGAGGAGGATTTCACTAGGGAAATGATGGCCCTGTTTGTGATATGCTTTGATGAAGAGAACTGTGTCAAACACCCAGCAACTTCCAAATTAAACTGATAGTCACTGGTGACTGAAAGTGTCATATTAACATCAGTGATATTGATCATGATGCCAAATTCTCTCAGCTTCTATTGAATAGCAATTACATTAAAACTGTTCTCGCCTCCCCAAATGTTTTAGCCTTTGTCATACTGAGATTTTGCGTATTAAAAATCTTTGTTATCAACTAAATCAAGAAAATCACTTTGCAGTGTCATATTTAATTGAGTGGAATGGGACCTTTGGGCCAAACAAGAAGCAGTGTGATGTAGCAGCTAAGAGCATGGGCCATGCTGCCTGACTTTGAATCTTAGAATCTACCACTTCAGTTTCAAATAAGTTCTATGTGCCTCAGTTTTCTTATCTGTAAAATAGGGGTGGTAAGCATAATTATAGTACTCAAATGAGTTAATATTTGCCAGACACAGGGAACATTTTTCATTTTTATTAATAAAATTATTGCTGCTAATTCTTGAAATCAGTGATTTTAATGAGCCTGTCAAGTTCAATGGAGGTGAAATTCAACAGCGACCAGATGACTCTGAACGTCCCTGACCTCAAACTGCCCCCAAGGGCCTCATCTGTTCCTTCCTGCCCATCTGTTCTTCTCGTCTCTCCCAGGCCCTGGCAGAGCTAATTCCCATGGAGGCAGCAGTCTAGGTCGTACCAGGCTGAGCACCGGCAGCACCAGGCCACATCATCTGTGGAGGCCAGATGAGCCCCAGGCACTTGCTCCTTTGAATACCAGTGTCACCAGGGATACTTTCTGCAAATGTCTGGGCCTACTAGAGCCAGGATCTAAGGTTGGCTCTTGGGAGCCATGGAGGACTGGCTGGCATTCCAGGAGCCTGGTGGGCACCAGAGCAGCCTCCCAAACATTGTGCACTCAGGGATCTTCAGGGCTGTGAGTGGAGTGTGGACAAGGCATGGACTAGCCTCCTTAGGGGGTCTGGAGCACATGGCAGTGCCAAGGAGTGAGGACTCTCGGGGGTATAACTGGCACATACACTATTGACCAAGGAGAAGAAAAACTGACCAGTGCTGGAGCAGGGACCTGGAGACCCCCTGCAGTGCCTGAGATTAACCCTTTAATTTCTGGGTTCTGGGGAGGTAAGGAATGGGTCTCAAGGAAGAGCCCTGATAGCAGTGGTTGGAGGGGTCACAGGGTGCAGGAAAGAACATGGCTATTTATCAATGGTGTGGAAATATGTTAATATTTTAACAAGCAGTATGTGCATGTGGCTGGGTATCTTTTCTGCATTTAGTTCTAGTAATAAGCTGAGAACTGACAGATTTAGCAACATGAAAGTCACTGATTTCTAGTGAGTTGATAAACATATCAACTGAGCCTGATTAGAGAGGGAGGGTTCAGGAGAAAATGCAAGATGAATTGGTGACTCTCTCAAGGAGTTTTGCTATAAAGAGAAAGAGGTGTGGGGTTGGAAATGCGGGGAGCATGAGACGGTTTTCTTAAAATGGGAAAATTGACAACATGGGTGTATGTGATCAGAAAACTCTTACAGCAGATGCCTATTTTTATTACCCGGGGCTGTGCGTGGAATGCACTAAGCTCTAAGTATTACTTTCAGGCTTATTTTCAGGTTTTCTTCCCATTATTTCTTCTATGAACTCTCTGGCATCTCTTCTACTATAATTTTTTTCTTCTTTTGTCCTGATTCATTTCTGGGCATTTTTCTTTCTCTGCCTCTATTTTTAGTGTAAAGTCTGCTTGATAAATCAATAAGTACTGATGTAGCCTGCATATCCTGGGTGTGTGTGCTCTTTTCTCTGCCAAAAGACCAACATTTCAGTATCTAAAACCATGGTCCAGAAAACCAAATGCCATTCTGTAAAACTAGCTTGCAGACAGCTTGCTTAGGTACTTATTTATTTATTTATCTCATCTTAGAGAGCTGTTGGAATGATTTCTCTCCACAAATCCCAACCCTTAGTGGAAGTGAAAAATAACACCTACCCGAACCACAAGACATCCTTCTCTAGAGTGGTTCCCCACTCCCTCCCCAGGAAAGAGTGGAAGAGCTCGGGGATGAAAAGAGCGGTGCCTCCCATCACATCCTGGGCTCCCACACATCAGAGACAGTCCCGCCTCTTGCCTTCTCACAGCCGTGCTACAGCGTTGCCTCCACATGCCCCAGCTGAGGGTTTGCTCTTCTTCCTGCAGCCAGTAAGTAGTTTCCTTGTACTCAGTGATGCTTGTGAATTCTCTTTGTTATTTCAAGAAAGATAAGATGCTGCTTCTTTCCCAAAAGTTGTAGATGCAGGCAGTGGAACACAGGGGCTAAGAGCCCAAGCTATTGTATGAGACAGGCCCAGGTACAAGTCCCAGCTCCGCCGTGACTAGCTCTGTGGGGCATGTTCTCAGGAAAAGGGGGATAACACAAAACACACTTTACTAGAGCTTTTGTGACGATCAGATGAGGAAAAAACCTAAAGTTCTCAGTCTAATAAAGGCCCTTGTTTACATTCCAATAGTAAAAGAGGGCTACTTTTACTATGAAGAGGACTACTTCAGTGTATCATACTTAGTTTTGACTTAGTTCTAAAATGTACTTTTTTCTATGTTTCTTAACACATAAGTGCAATTCTTTCAAGAGCCAATAATATTTTCCGTAAGGAAAATCATCGTTTTTAATACAATAGATGTTATTGGGAAAGTATAACATTCTCTTTTGAAGTGATCTTATCAGAAGCCTCTTCTATTTTATACAGTGAAATAAACCTGTTTGAAATATACATTAAAAACTTAGAACCTAAGGTAATAAGTAAACCACTTCTCTTATATTTAGTTTCCTTATTTATAAAGTAGGGGTTCAGTTCAGAGAAAATCTAAGATTCCTTTTAAACATATGCAACCAACAGCATCAGTTTTAAGTTTCCCGAGGAAAGGAGGTTTAAGAGTTGAATAAAAGGAAAGATTGGGGCCTTAATGGGTCTCTGCCACTTGCTTCTCTTTTTTGTTTCTCTTTTCCTCACAGCAGCGTTGTGTGGATTACCTAAATGTCAGCACAGAGTGAACTTGGTCATGTTGACAAACCTCTTGTCTGTCCACAGTAGACCTTGTTCACCCATCACAGCCCTTTTTCCTAGCTGAGCTTGATAGGGTCTCAGAATCCCACTTGACACAGTGCTGTAGCAAGCCAGTACTAATAAGTTGGAGTTGGCATGCAAATAGAAAACAATTTTCCACCCCTGGAACAAAAATGTTTGTTACATATGACCCAGCAAGACCATTTCTAGGTGTATACCCCAAAGAATTGAAAACAGGGATTCAAACAGATACTTGTACACCACTGTTTATAGCAGCATTATTCACAATTGCCAGGCGGTGGAAGCAACCCAACTGTCCATCAACAGATGAATGGAGAAGCAAAAATGTGATATATACACACAATGGAATACTGTTCAGCCGTATAAAGGAATGAAGTATTGATATATGCTACAACATGGGTGAATCTTGAAGACATCATATTGAGTGAAATAATCCAGACTCAACAGGACCAATATTGCATGATACCACTGATATGAAATATCTAGAATAAGCAAATTCATAGAGTCAGAAAGTAGATTAGAGGTTACCATGGGCTAGGTGGAGGGGGAATGGGGAGTTATACTTAAATGGGTATAGAGTTTTGGTTTGGGATGACAAAAAAGTTTGGTAATGGATGGTGGTGGTTGTAGCACAATATTGTGAATGTGAAATTCACAATATTGTGAATTTTATGTTCAATTGTACACTTAAAATGCTTAAAATGGGAAATTTTATGTTACTACAATAAAATTATATATATATATATATATGTGTGTGTATATTTGTTGTGGAGAATTTGTGTTCATGGCATTTTGGAGACACAAAGCAGAATTTAGTTTTCTTTTACTCTTCAAGACTATGTCAACTAAAATGGAAACCACTATCTCTCTCTAGAGCATATTCTTCCAGTATTGATTATGTAACTCATTGTCCTTTTACCCTTAGGTCTTCCTCTACTGAGGTTGGGCACGGCAGTTTTTAGCCCAGTCATGTGACAATATCTTGCTCTTAGTGGAACAAAATCTTTGGTTTTGTGACATTTCTATTGGTGACAGTTGCTCTTTCTCCCTGTTTCTTAGCCTTCTCAATAGCCCTCTCATTCCTGATAATCCCAGGACTTTCATTCCCTTTGGTCATTGCAGAACAGAGCATAATGATTAAAAATGAAAAATTTTCAGGAAGCAATATTGTTAAAACCCCTATAAGAAAGTAATTTAGAGAAGACCATGCTTAATTTATAGTAATAACTTTCTATGATAGCATTTCCGGTAACAAGACCAAAGGGGAGATACAAGAAAGAATGGCTCTTCTAATGTTCCTCAGATTGTACCATTTGGCCTTTATGGCAAGGAGTGAGGAAGCTCATTTTCTTTTGAATAAGAGTTGGAGTTCTTAGATTAGGACTTTATGGAAGATGTCAGAGACGAGATAAAAACAAACATTCACATTAAGAAGCAGTGGCATTTAATAAAGTGATTAATCAGTGACATTAAATAAGTTCTCAGGCCATTTAAAAGTGATTAATGTGGGTAGACAGAGGCCAGGAAGGGATATAGAAATGTTTTTCTTGATTAAAAATTGCAAGCATTGGTGGTAAAATCTTCATGGGAAGTTTTGTTTGAATGTCTTGGAATTAAATGACTTTGATTATTGAAAGCCCTTCATTTTTTTCCCTACAGGGTTGAGAGGATAAAGTCTATGGAAGAATAGAAATATTTGTGAGCAACTGCTGTGTTGGTGTTGGAATCATTTGCAGACATTTTTGGTTCATCTCCATCCATTGACCTCTCCCATTTCCTAGGTGAATTTCAATGACCCAAGAGAATTGCTTCCATTTTTGAGAAGGGCATTGCATCCAAGATAGTAAAGTGGTTAAGTACCTTCTTCCAGGTTTATTGGGGGGAATTCAATGAGATACTTTGTGTAAAGTGCTTGGCAGAGTATCAGGCGTAGGGCAACTGCTCAAAAATGTATTGCCATTATCACGATTATCATTATTATGCTTGATCTTTACCACTACCTCTGACTGACGGTGTCCTGTAGATTCCTTTTCCAGCAGTTACACCCACAGGGCTCCTGACTCCATGTTCTCACCCAGTGGTAAAATATAAGCAATGCCAATACTATTGTATCAGATGTTCAATAGATACTTGTTGAATGGGGCTGATCTGTGTAGAATTTCTGAGTAAATGAGAATTCAATGGATAAATTCTGCTTGGGCAGAATATCAGGGCTGGGGAAGGGAGAAGTAAATGGGAAGACTATATTGGAAAGTAATTTGGGATTATCTGGTCCAGCTTTCTACCTCAAGCAGAAATCACAATCGCAGCTGGTACAGACTTCCCTTCAATGCAGTGGGATTGGTTGTTAGTATCAGGTGAGTGATCAGTTTCAAGTTCATAACTGAAGGGTAACCAAGGAGACAGATTAATTTAGAGGCAGTGGAGTGAATGGTGTGCTACAGATGTGGATCCCAGCCAGTGACGTGGGCAAGAGATGGGAAATGTACTCAATGAATTTGCACACGACCCTATTAAGTATTGTTGCTAAACAGAGTTCACTTCCTGTCCCATTCTGTTGTTTCTTATCCTGTATTCTTGAGTGGCCAAAAGGCACTGGGTGCATGGGAAATGGGAGAGTGCATGTGACCCCCCAGCCTCCTCTCTTGAAGATACTGAAGAATAGGAATGCTCTCCTCAGAAACAGAGAGGTTTGGAGGTCATTGTCTAGTTCAAAACATTTGAGAATGAAGTCTATGACCATATTTCCAATAATAATTTTCATCTTTCATATTAAGGGAGACAGGAAAGCTGTTTTCAAAGTACAAAAGGGAACAGAATTACTTTTTCTTGGGAAAGGTCAGAACTAGGAGAAATATGTAGAACTTACCACAGCGAGACTGATTTTAACTCAATATATGAAAACTTGTTAAGTATGAAAAATGCCCCAAAATGAAATCTGCCTCATGAGATAAGATGAATTTTTTTTTTTTTAATTTCTGGGAATCTTTAAACGTTGGAAACATTTTTTAGTATAAGATTCATTTGATGCTTGCAAAGGCTTCAGAGGGAGATATGAAGGTACTGCTGTTATTCTCAGGTAACATCTGTACCAGCTGATCATAGGTTCAGCTACTTGTTCAAGAGGCAGTAGGCAGCAGCGGTTCAGTGATGACGCCCTCACCAGAATATCTTCAATCTTTGTCTTAGTCCAGTGCTTTTCCCACCATGCAAATCTTCTACAGGTATTAACAAGAGGCTGGTAAATTTTTGCCAGGATATTGCAGAAAAGATTCTCATAGTTAGTGACAGTTGGCTTAGAGAATGGGTTCCCAAAGGGATGAGCATTGGTCTATCATGATGTTTTTACTCATCAGCTACAAAATGAGGGAAATTAGGGTAGGGACAAGTATTACATTTAAAACCTTTTAGTCTTTGATTACATTCTCTCTGCTTTTTATATTATATGTAATTTTCTTAATAGATAGATGGTAATTTATTTTTAATTGCTTTATTTGGCAATGTAGCATGTCAGTCTTCACATTTTAAGAAATATTAGCACTGCTTTTCACCCAGACATTGGAGTCTATGTTTAACAAAAAATTTTGTCCAACTTCTCTTAACACCCTTACACCTTGTGGAGTTCCCGAATCCAGATGGAGAGTGAAAATCAGTCTTCTTTTCTCCACTCTCACTAGCATAACGTTACAGATAAGAGGACTTGGATATAAAGCTACAAGAATGCTCTGAACTGCTGCATCCACTGGTGGTAAGAGGGAAAAGAAAGGAATCCAGAAGCTCCTTTTGCACTTGAGCCAAGACAAAGGGAATGTTGGTGGATAGAGAAGAGTCCAAAGTGTTGCAAATGATTCCAGCAAAGGACTCTTGGCACCAGCACCTTCCTCCTGCCCCTCGCATGGAGCGCCTTTCTCCCACTCATCCTCCACTGTGAAAAGAGGGCGCTATTTAATCATCAAGACCACTTTAAGGCCAAGGACAACTAATTAATAAACAACACTTCACTGAAATTTCACACACACACCCCCAAACACCCACTTTTTAATCAAAAGAGCAGCCCTCCACCTTCCTCCCCACTAGAGCCCAGCCTCCATGCACCCACATCAATCATTCCAAGATGGCCTGAGAACTTATTTAATGTCACTGCCTAATTACTTTATTAAATGCCATTGCTCCTGGTTATGAAGATCTGTTTTGTTTCTCATCCTTGCTCATCTCCCCCAGAATCTTATTCTGAGGACAGCTATTCTCTTTTAAAGCAGAATTAGAAACGGCTGCTACCCACGGCCTCTTTGCATCCTCCCTAAGCCCCAGATGCCTTGAAATGGGATACATTTCTGCAAAGGTGCTACATTGTCACAGAAGTCCTCAGAAAGCAGGTAAATTCAGCTCTCCATGCTTACTGCCTCTCCCACTTTCCTTGGTATAGAGGCTGGAAGTATGGAAGCTGAGCTATTTGCAAATCAAACTTTGGAATGTACTCATTTTTGCAGTCTTCGTTAGGAGAGCAGTGTTTTTGGCTATGACCTGAGAGATAAGGCAGAAATCAGCTATTTTCACAATCATCAGAACAAGAATCTAGAATGATCTATCATTTGTTTCATTAAACCTAAACTTGTCTGCCTAATATTCGTTGCACTCCACAATTCAGTTTCATGCAGGCTGTCTAGCATCATAACCCACCACTTCTCTAGAGGAACCTCAGACCAAATAAAGCTCTTCTTCTTGTACTTTTCCATCACACCAAATACCTTCATTCATTCTTTTATCCATGCCCCCTTCCTTGTTCCTCCATACACCTTAGCCAATCCCCTTTATATGTATTCATTTATTTAATTCAAGACTGGTTTATTAAGCTTTTGCATTTGCCGAGCACTGGGGACTGGTAGCACACAAGGCAAGGTCCTTAAGGTACTTAAGATCTTATGTGTAAAGACTCTACAAAGAAGTAGACAAAAGTTTCATTGGTGAAAAATGTCTGCTCAGGAAACATGGTGGCATAAAGTATGGAGTAGTCAAGTCTTCCTGCGGTTGCTGGAGGCAGAACCCAGGAAGTGGTTCCAGTAGTAGGCTCTACTTCTAGAGGAGGTGCCTCTTGAAGTAGCAGATGAGTAGGTATTGACCGGGTGGATGTGGAGGGGTTCGCAGGTGGGGCCTCTGTGAGTCGCACATGGGAAGGGGCTGTGCTGGGGAGTCCCATCGGGGGAACCTGTGCATAACTGTACCAGAACTTGTCTGTGTAATGTGAGTGTGCGTGAATGTGTGCAGGTTAGAGTGCGGTGTGTGTTTCACAGCCTGTTTAGGAGTCTCGGTGCACACATCCAAGGCAATGTGTGAGGCAATGAGGCTTATTTAACACTCACTATGGGACAAATAAGAGAAAATTAAAAGAGCAATTTTAAGAAGTCAATAATTGTTTTTCATACACCATAATTACATCTGCTTGCAAATGTTGCTACTGTAAACGAATCTGCCTTTTAGAGTTCTTTTAAATTCTCTTGGTAATGAACAGAAGCTAAAGAAGAGGGACCTAACCGCTCCAGATAGAGAAGCTGGGGTTGCACTGACCCCTGGTGTCTGCCTTGAACAGAGGCCTCTAATTGCTGGCACAGAACCTAGATCTTAGGCTAGGGATGCTTCTTAAACTTTCTGTGCCTGGTTTTAGAAAGACCTGAGAAACTTTTGGACCAGAAGCGAATCTTAGAATCTCAGTCTTCCTGGACCACCTGGGGTCATTTCCTATATTTATCCTCAATTCTATTTCTCCTCTTGTGTTCCCTCTTTCAACAAATGGCACCATTCAAAAAACTGCCCAGGTCAGAAACTGGAATGTCATTTTTGATGCTTCCTTGCTTTACCACCATTCTCATGCACCCGAACCAAGGCCCATGAACTTACCGATTGAGACCTATTGATTTTACTGCCTATGCTTCTCGCAGATCCAACGTCTGCTTCAAATCAAGACAACATCCTCTCTCTCAGATTGCTGCAAGAGCCTCCGAAATGGCTTCCTTGCTTGCGACTTGCTGTCATCTGGGATATCCCACTTTTAGCTCACTAAATATATTCCTCAGCTAACCGCTGATATTGTAGAAGGATTTCTGTTAATTGATTCTATTAACTAACTGCATGAACTTGGGTGAGTCACTCGGGACATTTCCTCATTTGTATGATGGTTTGGGACAAGAATAGTGGTTTTTCTATCTTTCCATTTAAAGACTTCAGGGCCCTGTCCTTTTCCCTTGTTTTGAATTTTTTTCTACCAGATAAACTCATTGATTAAAGAAGGATTAATTTGTTGTGCTTTTTTCATTAAATATGTATTTAGCTGCTAATTGGAGCATCTGGTCAGCAGAAGATAACCAATGTTATCATAATGAGTTAACGTAATTACAGCCAAGGGCAAAATAAAAAATAAAAACACAAAACCCTGATTATTTTATATAGCCTGTGCAGCTTTATCATGAGTAAATCTATTTAACAGCATTTCCACTAGTCATTTCGAAACATTGGAAATATCACACAGCCTCACATTAGAGCTGTCATAGATCCCTATGCTATAGAGAAGGAGCCACTGAAATAGATGACCACTGAGGTCACACTTGCCTCTGAGATTCCAGGTTTCCCAATCTCTCATATCTGAAATCCCCCTTAGCATTCTCTAACATGAGCATAGCCCATTCCTCTTTAACTGTACCTAGTCCATAAATAAATATCTCATCACCAATGCCAACTATAGTTAAAGTTGGGAGGAGTTGACCAGGCTACTTGCAAGTTGAGTATATATGTGTAAAAAACTTAGAACAAATTAGTTTCACATAGATTTAATGATTTGTTATTTAGTGCATGGTAATTAAACATTTTGGTGGAGTATACAGAGTTTAATTAGTATTCATTTTATATTGCCAAATCATATTTCTAATTTCCTTATCTTTTCTTACATTGTTATTCCTTTACTGTCTGAAATTTGTCATTTTCTTTTGATCTATGCACTATTTATTTTCTTTTTCATCATCATCACCATCACCACCATGGCATGTTTACAGATATTCTCAGGCAAAAGTCCATGTTTTCCATCCAAGAAGACCTCCTTAGCACCTATCAATCCCATTTCCCCAAAGGAAAATCTGACTCATGCAAGAAGAGTCACATTACCCAAATTCTGCCTAGCTTACTTTACTGCTTTTCTCTATCTATCTATCTATCTATCTATCTATCTATCCAATCATCTACCTACCTATTTGCCAAATGTAGTGTGTAGTCCTTGATTGGATCATAAATTGGGGAAAAACAGTTATAAAACAGACTGGAAACAAATGGGAAAATTTGAATATGGACTGTATACTAGATTAAATTATTTGTATTCATATCTTTTTTGGGATTTTTCTTTCACAAGATATCTCTGGTTCCTCCATCTCTTACAGCTTCAGCTTCTTTCTTTCCATGTGCTTCAGTCTCCACAGCTGAGAAAGCCCTATGTCTGATTCTGTTATTCCTTTTAATTTCCTCTCTTGTTTTTCCTGGTAAACCCCTCAGACTTACGTTCTTTGCAGTTGTCTTCACTTCCTGACATCCCAGTCTCAGTTTTCATGCAAGCTGGCATTTATTCCCAAAATTATATTGAAATATCTCCTTCTTAGAAAACAAACAGCCTTTTCAGTCTTCTGCTCCATTTTTCTTGCTCTCTGCTGTGTGGTACTACTGACCATTCCCGCTTTCTCGATATTCTCTTCTATTTTTACCTTTGCATGCCTGACCTTTTGGTTCTCCTGCCACACTCTGGGATTGCTCCTTTTCTTCCTTACCTGTCTTAGTGCTTTGCTCTTTCCCCTTTAGACACTTCCTCTAGGAGCCTGTTGACTGCAATGTCCAGTACATAGCTCACATGTACGTTCCATCCGTGATCTCACCCCAGCATTTCAGTGTCATGATCCCACTGTCCGTATGATTTTGCCGTTTGAGTGATTGGCCATCACCTCAAACTGAACAGAGTCTAACACAACGTCTTCAGACTTCCTCTTTCCAAATGTTTGATTCCACCCCCCACCCCCACCCCCAGAGGCACAATTTTTCTTCTAGTGTCCCAGCCTAGTAGAATCTTGGCAGGACTCTGACTTTTTCTTCTCCTTCATTCCCTATTTTTATTTCTAATATTCCAAATTTTATAACTTTCCCTCCCATCTGCCCTTTCCGTTTTGTTCTTTCAGATGCACACCCTCGTTAGCATAAGTTTAGATGACAGAATGTTTCTGATTTGGGCCTTTTACTTCCGGTTCTTGGTTCCATCCAAGCCACCCTTCAAACAGCTACCAAGCAAAGCTTCCGGAAAGAGTCCATCTGAAAGAAGCATCAAATCCAGACTCCTCAGCTTAGAATATAATTTAGTTTCATCAAACCTAACTGCTTGGTACTGACTTTGAGTCACCAAACTTCTAGCCAAAGCCATGCAGCTTCTTTCTTTGCAAACGCTCTAATTCTTCTATTTGGGCTTTTCCCTCTCCTCTCTCTCTCCTTCCTCCTTCAACATGCTTTCTTTTTCCCTTTATCATGTCTCTTATTTTCTCTCCCCTTATCCCTCTCTTTCCTCCCCTTGATTCTTCTCATCCCCTTTTCCTCCTTGCTCAGCTTTTCTAAATCTTAACCCTTCTTTACGACCTAATTCAATCCCCACCTCCTTCATGAAGGCACCTCTGACTGCTTGGGCTTGCCCTGGATTTTCCTTTCTCCCAACTAACCAGTTAGTTGAAAACAGTCTGGTAGTTAATTATTTAATATATACTATCCTTTTCTTTCCCATGAACTCATTAGCTATTTGAAATCCTACCTAGAAACTATCACAGTGCTGGGTGCATGGCTGTGGTTAGCAGATACTGATGATTTGATCAATTGATTTCTCTGTGATCTAATGGAAAGTATTAGTTATCTTCTTTATTCTCCTCCCCTAAGAAGAATTATAGCTGCCCATTTTTGAAAATATTTTTTCCTCATCCCCATATGGAGAAATCTGGTCCCTGAAAGAGTGGCTGGTGATTTCAAAAGGGATAACCCATCTCCTTAGTGTATTCATATCTATATTTTCACATTGTTACCTAATCCTGCATTACAGAAATATTTACATTGCTTCTGGACCATTTCATGTTTGCCTTTCCCATGTTTGCCACTGTTGCCATTGTGATGATGAATAATAGTGCTTTCCTTTACATTACCTCATTTAATCCTCTCCACAACCCTTTTAGGGTTGGTAATATCATTAGATTGGCATTATCCTGCAGAAATGATAGTGGAGCTCAAAGAATTGAACTGACTCCAAAGCACACAAGTAGGACTCAAATCCGGTTGTTTCCTTTTTAAATTGATTCAAAGCCCTTTGCTCCTTCCATCACTTTAAGTTCATTGTGATCTTGGTGTCCTTGCTCTGGGCTCACTTAGTTTCCATCCACTGAAGCACTTGTTACATGGCAGTGCAATCATTAATTCACAAGTCTGTCTCCCCCGTTAGACTGTGAGCTTACTGAGAGTACAGACCATGTCTTATTCAAATTTGTGTTTCCAATTACTAGCATAAGACATGTTGGTTGAGTGAATTAAGGCATGAATGAATGAATGGAAGGGCTTGTGGTTTGTTCTGTCTGCCTCTTAGATAAGCACAACACTCCCCCATAGGCTGTACTCTCTATGGCACACTGTACTTGGTTTTTTTTTTTAAAAAAATTGTGAAATTCCTTTCTCTTAAATCTCCTTACCTATCCCCTTCATGCCAGCAGTCCAGTATCCTCAAAAGCACAACTCCATGAAATCTGTGGTCCTGTGTCATGGTTAAGGCTCAGTCAGACTTGGATTCACATCTTTCTTTTGCTAATTATTGGCTAGCTCTGTAGCTGTGGACGAGTTACTGATCTCCTAAGCCTCAATGTTCTCATCTGTAAAATGGGCATAATAAGGAAAAACATTCATAGAGGTGTTGTGAGAATTTAATGGGACAATTTATATGAAGTCTTCAGCATGGGTCCTGGAATGTAATGATTTGCTCAATGAAAGTTAACAATTATTATTCTAGGGAAGGTTTTCTGGTATACTTCAAGAGCCACTTGGGCTATAGCACGGGGCTCATTGGGCAGCTTTCTTGGAGCTTCAAACCTGCAAATGCCTTTCCATGGCTGAACTTAAGCAGAGGATGGAGACCAGGATCCAGAGAATTTGTCCCTAAACTCGACTTTCATCTGAATAAATCCAAGGAGTGGAGAGCTGAGATGACCCTTTTTAGCATCTTTACAGGCCTTATGGAGAATTGGAGCAAGGGGTTGCCATTCATATTTATAAAGTGAGAGCCTCCCGCTGCCCCCGCCCCCCATCTATCCCCAGCTGCACTGTGCTCCCAGAGTGGTGGTCGCAGTGCATTGTGGATATGTGCGTGTGTGATGCTTCCTTAATGGCCTGAGCTGCTACCAGGTGTCCCGAGGCAGTGAAATAAAGCATCAATGCCAGGTATTGGTGAAATATATTTAGCACATATGTAAATCCATCTCCTGGGGCAGAGAGCCATATAAATATAGTTAACATCACATTAAGTGCTATTTATCACCAAGTGCAGGCTTTGGATTTGAGGAGAGGTGAGCTGCATCTCCGTACAAATCGCCTCAGCCTGGCTAGCTCTCTAAGGATAAAACAGTGGCCTCTTCCTTCATCACAAAGCACTGCCCAGGGTTTTCTTCATTCACCTCGTCCATTTTACAAGTGAGCAAACTGAGGTCTAATGAGGTGAAACTAGGCACAAGCCTAGTCTGAGCAGAGATCAGAGGGGGTGGAGAGAGTGTTGTGGCCAAAGTCCCTCATTCATGCTGAGTTGAAAGGAGAATCATCTTTGGCATCAGAAAGAAAGATCCAGGTTCAAATCCTAGCTCCACCTGGGTGTAAATTTTGACGAATGGCTTATTTCCCCTGGGGCTTGGTTTTCTCTTCCATAAAATAAGGATGCTATCTCTTGTGATAATTCAATTATCCACTCACTTTGGTACGCTTTTTGAAGACATATTATGCACCAAGCACTGATATTATAAGAAATAAGACATGCTACGCTTCTAAGTATCTGACCAAGCGCTGCGCATATGGTGGGAATGTGGGAAGTGTATCTCCCCTCCTCTCAGGCCTCCAAGCTTCAACTGACCTTTCTCCAGGGAAGAATCCATCCACCCCCATTTTGGAATGAGTCAGCTGTAGATGAGCTGCAGGCTGACTTCATCCCCTGCCCCCCGCCAGCGCTCCCCCTCAACTCCCAGAACCTCTCCCTCAGGGCTCCCGGGACTAGAATACCCACTACCTCTGACAGATGATCTTCACGGGGAGAGAACTCTCTGACACTCCAGGCCCCAAGTGACAGCACCAGGATATTCAGGACGATCTTGCTCATGCTAGATAAAGGTGACTTGTGAAAAGGGGACAGGTTTTTCTGCAGCAGCTCTCGGGAAGCCTGACAAGTGAACAGCTCTACCCATGCTAGGGCCACCTTATGGCCGTCTTCCGAAGGTGAGAAACAGGTCAACTGGGGGGCAGGAGCATCAAAGAGTAAGGATTACTAGGGCCGTGGAATGAGTTATCTTGACCCCCACGCAGCTCACTACTACCTCACCCTTTGCAACTGACATCACCCTCTGCTCTGAGTGTCTTCACCACCATGGCCCGAAGATGATTCTGTGCCCTCTCTGCCACCTCTCTCCACAGCACCCCCATCTGACTCTTCTCAGCACCCTGCTTCCACTTCCATGTTGGCCTTAACCACTGAGATGAGTGCAGGGAAACATAACAACACAACCCTCTCCACACCATTCAGTCCCCAAAGGTCCTTTTTCAGAATTCTCCATTTATCTGGCCGTTAGATCTAATTAAATCCCTCCAACTTAAAGCGCTGATGAGTGGCACCACTTTCTCTCACCAATTAAAATAGAGGAGATTAAAGAGCGCCCTCGTCGCTTTGTCCTTGTGAGGGCGGTGGCAGGGGAAGAGACAGGGGAGGAACACAGAAGACCGTCCTTTATCTCTGAAGACAGTATTGATGTAATGTGGACTCCTGCCAGGGAAATGTACACTTTGTGTGGCTTATCCAGCTGTGGCCATGAATGTGCATTAAGTAATCTGCTGTTTCCTGTTGAAATATCTACCATCTTTCCAAAGATGCTTTGGACAGCTTAAACAAAGGACATACAATAAAATAATTACATAGAATCCAAAAAGGGGAACTGGCATTGGAGAAGAAGAGGGGAAGCAAATGTATTAATCTAAAGGATTAATTAGCATATTCATTGCAATTGACACAAAATCTGATTGGAGCTTCCTGGTAGCTAAGGCAAAAAAGGAAAATTCCATATTAATATAGCTCTCATTATTTAAAAAAAGGAAGTGAACTTAGTTTCATGGGATAAAAATGTCCTGGTTCTAATTTAAACTATGAAAGGTACTTCTCACGTGGGGATTCATTTAGGAGATGTTGGGTGATAGACAATGTTTTCAATATTGCTGACTTCTCATTGTCTTGCATTTGATAGGTGGGAATCTGGCTGTCCAGGGCTTTGGAAAAGCATGTTCTTCTTTAAAGGGTTAGTTTGCCCATATAAACTCAAATATTGACCTCAGCGTCATCAGAATCATCTTCAGGTCAACTCTGCTCAAAGGGTCAAGCAGGGCAGGAAGGACAACAGCTTCCGACACCACATCTGGCTCTGCAACAAGACACTTCCCTACTCTGTCGCATTACAAACAGACCTGCCCTCTCTCCCTACCTCTCTGAAGACAGTCATCACACAGTAACAGGGGTTCTGGCACTTTAAGGATTAGAGGTGGGGCCCAGGCCTGGCCCCCTGGAGATCATCTCAGATAATTTTCTGTCTCTCTCATTGAGCCAGAGCTTGTTTTTCTCTGTCTTTTTCCATCTTTCCAGGGTATGGACATGCAGGGAAATGCTCTTTCAAGCCCTCTCTATATTCAAGGTAGACTGGATACTTGGGTGGTGGAAAGGATTTGAAGATAGTAGCATATGGTGGCAGAGGAACTACTGAGGTGATCCCAGGCCCACTAAACCTGAGATTTGCTCCTTGCCGAGAAGAAATAAGGGGAGCCAGACTTCTACTCACAACGCAGGACCATGCACAGCCTCCTCTGTTCTCATCCGACTCTCAGAGACGCCAAAAGAAAGCACTGGGTTCAGGGTCAAGCTCACCCTCTGCATACCCCACTCCCACCCCACCCCATCCGGAGCACTCACAGCCCTTCTATTCTCCAAAGCCTGCATTCCTCCTTTGCCCTGGACTCGACCAAGCTCTTACTCAAGGCTCCTTCCAAAGAACTGCCCTTTCCCTCTTCTCGTGCCCCTGTGTCCAAAGCCCGGCCACCCCTCTGGCTCTGGAGATGCCTTCTCACCTCCAGACTGTGGACTTCTCCCTGGACTTTGGACTGGTCATCTGTTCCTGTTTGCATGGTCACCAGCTAGCACTTCTACTGCCCTGGAAACTGACTCCTGGATGCTGATCAAAACCTGCAACCTAATGGTTTCTCTTCTTCCTGACCAAAACCTGTTGAGACCAAGCCCTGTTGTGTCAGAGCATGTTTCTGATTCCAAGTCCACAGCTTCGTTCACTATCCCTGAGAGCAGGGAGGCAGCAAAACATGATGAAAATGCAGGGAAGAGGAACGTTTGGAAAACCTGCTCCTGACTGTTGTTACCTCCCGTGTCCCCCCCACTTCCAGCCCAAGCCCCCGAACCTTCTCTTCTCAGGCGTGTGAACACAGTTTTTTCTTCTTGCTCATTGTGATTTCAGTGGAGAAGTTGAAAATGCCTTTGTGGTGGGAGATGGGAAGGGAGCCGCTGCCATTCATCGCTTTCCCGAATGGAAAACTGCATTTGGTTATCTGAGAGAATGCTAGTCCTCCTAGCCATGACCCGCGTGTCCTTTAGAGGCAGGCTCCTCAACCTCTCTGAGTCTTCATCAGTAAACAGGCTTGTGTGAGGATTCAATGGGATTATGCACGCTGAGTGTGTAGTACATTTCTCATCACACCGGGAGGGGCTCCCTGAAGGTAGCTCCTTTTCCCTCTCCTCCTTTTCCCCACTCCCCCTTTGTCTTTTCGCTTTCATTCTTCCCTCGCCTGTCCTCTCTCCAGGACCATCCCTGAGCTCCGCACATGTGTGGAGGGAAGCCTGCGGGGGCAGTTGCAGTAAGAGCAACATTTCCATAGGGGGCGCTCTAGGATCAGGAACTAGGCCTTTGGGGCGCTTGTCTGTGCATCTGTGACGACTGAATGCTGGTACCTATGGCTGGACATTTAAAAAATGACTTTTATGAAATCTTTGCCTTGATAAGCTATCAATTTTTCCAGATGCCTTTTCAATATCTGTCTACAGAACTGTATGAAATTATAGTAAGTCCTACAGCTGGGTGGATGACGATATGGCAGCTGGAGACAGACGTCCCTGTGGCCCTGGTGAAGTGAGGTGCAGACCTAACGCCTGGTCGCAGGTCCATTCTGGGGGCTACCAAGCTGCCCGTCTCCAAGACGCAGGGCTCTGGGCCCACTATGTGGGAAAGTGCCGCAGGTGCTGCCCCTTCTCTGCCTCTGCCTCTCCCTCCCTCCCATCCTGCCTCCCTCTCTCTAGGCTGTCCCCCTCCCCCAGGAGGAAAGAGATCCAGGCTTCAAGTTTTCTAGGTGAGAGCCTGGTCCAGGTTTGCCTCGCTCTGAGCTACCCAGGGCTTTCAAGATGAGGTGAGGACAGAATGAGAGGCTGAACAGCTTCCTCTAAACCCTCCAGGTCTGGAGAAGGGAGGTTGTTAGAGTGGGATAAGAGGTTAGAGGACAACACCTGTTCTATAAATAAGAAACTGAAACTCATCAGTCTGTGGGGTGATGGGAGGCAGGAGAGTGCCAGTCAAGGGGCTCCCCACCCCTCCCCTATCCCACACATTACTTTCCAGGGTGTGCAGGGCAGGTGGCGTCTGTGCCACCCAGTTACCAAGAAAAGGGATGTGAAAGGTGAGTCGTGCCTGGCACGTCCTTGTCTTCCACGCAGGAATGAGGGAGTGAATTCACGTGCCAGAAACAAGAAGCCCTAAGCGTCCACTCCTGTGGGTCTGTATCTCTCTACGATGGGAGGCCTGGGGGCTCTGGAGGAGAAACTCAACCAGGAGACAGCTTAGAAGGGCCCAGAAGCACTGTTTCAGCAAGCAGAGTGGAGGGTCCCCGCACCAGCACAGGCGCCCCAGAAAGTGCGCCGAGGGCTGCCGCCCCCATTGGCCGGCACGAAGGAGCCCACGAAAAGGAAGGGCCTGAGCTTGTGGTACAACCACCTGCGTGTTGCTACTTAACCGCGCTTGTCATCTTGTGCGTTTTGTCCACCTGCCAAGCCTGTTTCCACGGAGCGCTCCAGCGTGGGAGGCTGCGGAGGCTCGCATCTGCGGCTGATAACAGACGGCCGTGCGTGAGGCGCGGGGAGTTAAGAAGATTTTCTCTGCTGAAGTGGAGAGACCTCTGGCTCGAGGCAAGGCTCTCCGAGGGCAGCGGAGATACTGTCAATTACGAAGCTGTCTTTCAAACCTCAGACCCAGCTGCGTTGGCCTCTGCCTGCCCCTGGGTGTGCGCACGCCCGGGAGCAGCCTGCGCGCCGGCTGCAGGCTGGGGCTCGGCTGCGGGTCTGCCCGGCGCCTCGCGTTCCCCGTTAACCCACCGCAAAGTGATCCGTCAAGAGGACATCACCCTAGGAGACAGCTGTGTCCTATTCGAGGTGGTCCTATTATATTAGTATGTCAGTCCCACCTGTGAGTTCCTTGGGTACCCTACTCCAGAGGCTCCCACGCTTTCTTGGTTCTCAGCACCCTTCCTTTCTCAGGAGTTTTTCTTGGTGCCCCAGGCAAAAAGAAATAATCAACCATTCCGCTTTTTAAGTAGCCAGGGTCAAACAATTTTATAAATAGTAATGGCCTAACAACTTGATAGCCATTTGAAAAAAATACAAATTGAAAGGAAAACAAAACATTCTTATTTCATTCCTAAAAATTCACAATTACTGACTCCTGGGGTGTATATGCCTGTTGGGCACGGCACAGCTTCTCAATCCTTGAGCTCAGAATGCACATTGCCACCTTCGTTTCCTGTTCTACGTTGACTTTTGTGCAGTACTTGCTTGTTTGTTTTTAAATCACACCACCTTTGAAAACTCAGGTTTGCAAAGATATGACCTAGTTGAAATGAAATCATGAGCTCTAATGTTGAAATTGTAAACTATCTTGAGCTAATAATGTAATTTCCGACAGTTTTAGTTTCTCTGTTTCCCCTCCAAAAATAAAAAATATCCTGTGGTGCCCTTTGAGTTCACGATAACAACCCAGGGAATCTCAGGGCACAGTATGGGAACTGTGAGCCAACCCTACAGACTTACTGCATCTCTTCTTTCTGAGGAAGTGGGGTGGGCCAGAAGCTGGGTTGGGGGCAGAGAATGGGTAGGGAAAAAGTGCAGAGATGAACCCAAGTCTTAACTTTCTCAGGACACATTCTAAAGCTATGCTCTCCGCATGAGGCTGGGGTTATTCTGGGATGTTAAGGACAGACTGTGCTGAGTAGAACTCCATGGATTAGAGGGCTGCGTCCAGGGGTTCATGCTCGGTACCCTCTGGCCACTTCTCCAACTATTTCTGGATCCACTATCCCTGGCTTCTTTCTTTCAAGGAATGTGGGTTGTGCTCCTCCTGAGCAAGCAGAGCATGGTGATTTCAAGCAGGGACCCAGGAACCCCACTGCCCACCAGCTGTGGGACTTTGGGAAATATCTAACCTCTGTGCCTCAAATTCTCTATCTGTGAAGTGGGTTTAATAAAAATTATGTACCTCATTGGTTTGCTATGGGTTGAAATGACCTTATAGAGATTAGGACAGTGTTTGCTATTATTCCATGTGGGCAGCTCGGCAAACAGCTTCGAGCAAGACTGACATGGTTTCTGCTTCTACCTGGCTTAGAGTTCAGGGTAAAAGATAAATATCAAACTAGTATTTGCCCAAATAGTTAATTGATTACAATTTTGATGTGTGTTGATAAGAACTATAGTATTCTCTGCGAGTATGTAATGTGGGGACTCACTTAGATGGGGGTGGGGGGGACACTCAGAATTCTTCCCAAAGTAAATAACACTTAAGTTGGCACTCAA
>JAQZBX010003729.1:0-63858 GCA_029593785.1 Cabassous unicinctus
TATACATTTACACATAAGTGCAGACAAAATTGACAAACAAAATACTTGAAAGAACATCTATCCTTACAAGATCAAAAGGATTCTGAAAATATCTCTTCTATTTTATTATACTTTATTCCCATTTTCCAGCTCTTCCTATTCCCATTCCCTTCCTTTTCTTTCTTCTTCTTCCACTTTCGCTTTGTCCTCCTTTTCATTCCCTTCTTTTTCGATCATAACCTGCAAAGGCTCTAGGTATTTGTTAAGAATAATTATTATAGAAATGTTCTTGGCTCACAATGGTTCAGAATTTTGCCTAAATCCTTCAATGAAATGTAGGAAAGGTTTTCATTTTTTTGTTTGTTTGTTTACATTTATTTGTTTTGTTTTGTTTGCTTCTTTGTTTCCAGGTTTTCATTGTTTTCTCATTTTTAACTTTGGTGTTTTAATTTATTGGGTTGCTCAAGAAAAGACCATGCCATGGGTTGGCATACTCAATAGGATTTTAAAAGCTGATAGTTTTAAGGCTAAGAGAAAGTCTATATCAATGCATCATCAAAGTGATGCTTTCTTTTTGAAGACTGATATTCTGGGGGCAGGCTGCCGGTGATCCTTGGTCCTTGGCTCCTCTGTCACATGGCAATGCATATGGTGGCCACACATGTCCTCTCAGTCCTCTTCCAGTAAGTGGATTAAAACACATACTGGACTACCTTAAGTGAATTAATTTCATCTAAAGGTTCTATTCACAATGGGCTCACACCCACAGAAATGGGCTAAGTTTAAGAATATGTTTTTCTGGGTTACATACAGCTCTGTCACAATCCACCCTCTGGTCCACAAAAAGACATATTCTTTCTACATGCAAAACACATTTGTTCCATCACAACATCCCAAAAGTCTTAAGTCATTTCAGAAAAAAGACTAAGTATAAAGTGTCATCAAAACCAGTTATAAGTGTCATCTATCCTGGGGCATAATGTCTTTCTGCCTGTGGACCTGTGGAATCTAGAAAACTGGAAGGAAAGGCATAGGTTAGACATTCCCATTCCAATAGGGAGAAATTGGGAGACAAACAGAAGCCCTGGCTACCAAACATTCTGAAATCTAGCACGGCAACTCCATTAAATTTAAAGGTGAGTCTTCTATGAATTGATAGGCCGCATGGAGTAGCAGCCTCAAGTGCTTATGTAGTGGCCATACTCTTCCTAGACATTGGTGGGAAGGCCCCATCATCCTCTAACATCAGGATGGTGGGCAGGCTCTCCACAAATGCTGGAATATAGGCCCCATCCTCTCAGAGCATTGGAGTGGTGGCCAATCTCTCCATGAACTCTGGGGTACAAGCCCCACCATCTTCAAGCATTGGGGTATTAGCACTCTCACTGAATAGTGGCTGAAAGGCTTGCTTCTCAAAGCACTAGGGCATATGACCTGTCTCCTCCAAGGGCAGGGAAAGAACTGCTATTTCCATACACCTGGATAGGCTCACTCTTTTGGCTCAAGGATATCTCTTTGGTCCAGACCTTGGCTTCCATGTTTCTTCCCTTGACGCCATTTTTTCCCTCCTTTTGTCCCTTCTCTATCACTTTCAGTCCAGGCTGGCAGGGTTCCACTCATACAACTCTCTTAGAAAAACTGGTTGACTTTGCATGTATTTCACAGGGGTTCAAACCTTCAGTCAAAAGGACTTTGCACAGATACTTCCTGGATAATTGCATTTCCAATTTCCAATGATGACTTCTTTTGAAATGGCTGACTGGGTTAATTCCAGTTATTTCTTCACATTGAGTCCAATTCTTCAGGGACTCATTTTCTGGAAGCAGGAAGGTCCCTGATAGAAGCACTTTTGGCCCTAATCTCAGAGCGCACTATCTTGATAGTCTCAGAATTTTCCAAACTGTCAATTTCTGGTTTCTTTGTGCCTGCAAGTCCATTTCTTTGTTTACCTCTTTTTCCTCTCATATTTTAATATAATCCCCAAGGAGATACCAGACTGCACTTTCTACACTTAGCTTGGAAATCTCCTCAGCTAAATTCCAAAATTCATTGCTTTCAGGTTCTTCCTTCCATCCTACATCAGAACTCAATTTCACCAAATTCTCTGCCACTTTCAAACAAGGATCACCTTTCCTCCTGTTTCCAATAACATGTTTGTCATTTTGTTCTATGAATTCACAAGGAGTATCTTTAGCATCCATATTTGTTCCAACAAAGACTTCAAAGAAATCTAGATCTTTTCTATGAAGCACCTCACATTTCTTCCAACCTCTACCCATTACCCAGTTCCAAAGTTGTTCATTTACAACAGCAGTACCCCATTCTCTTGGTACCAAAATCTGTTTTCGTTTTCTTGGCTGATCAAGCAAATGCCATGAAATGAGTTTGCTTTAAAAAAGAGAATTTCCAAAGCTCATAGTTTTGAGGTTGATTGAGAATCCAAATCAAGGCATCATCAAAGTGATGCTGCCTTACACCTACTCTCAAGTTCATTTGACTCATCCAGGACAACTAACAAGGAAATGATGATGGACAACGCCCATCCCAAGGAACAGAGAGTTTCTGTAACTGCAAACAAGATAATTCCATCCTTCTGCCCCATGGGATCTAAGCTCTTTCTCAATTAGAAGTAAAGTGGGCATCACCATCCCAAAATCCTCAAGGTTGGGGAATGACCAATGGACTAAAGTAGACATACCATTATTGTACTATAGACTTATTGTTATTCTAGCAATGGAAGAACTTTTATCAATGATGTGGAGGCAGTAGCTATCGGAGGTTCTGAGGGGAGGGAGAGAGAGAAGAAGTTGTAATATGGGGGCATTTTTGGGACATTGGTATTATCCTGCATGAAATTGCAAAGATGGATATAGGCCATTGTATATTTTGTCATAACTTACAAAATTGCATGGTACAAAGTGTAAACTGTAATGTAATCTATAATCCATGGTTAGTGACAATGCTTCAAAATGTGTTCAACAATTGTAACAAATGTACCACACTAACGAAGGAAAGTGGGAAAGTGTGGGAGGGGGAGGGAGTAGGGCATATGGGAATCCCCTATATTTTTTCTCCCCTATATTTTTAATGTAACATTTATGTAATCTAAAGTTTCTTTTAAAAAATAAAAAAGGAAAAACAACAACAACGAAAACCAAAGTGATGCTGTCTTTCTGAAGATTGGCATTCTGGCAGTGGTTGCTGGTAATCCTTGGTCCTTGTATCCTCTATTACAAGGTAATGCACATGGTGGCCTCTCCTGACCTCTCACTCTTTTTCCAGGTTCCACTGAGTTTCAGCTTCTTAAGTCCAATTGCATTTTCTCTCTGTCTGCCTGAACTTCATTATTCTTATGTAAAACTCTGGTAATAAACATAAAACCCATCCTTGGCCACACCTTAACTGAAGTAACCTCATTAAAAGGTTCTCCTTACAATAGGTTCACACCCACAGGAATAGATTTAGTTTAGGAAAATGTTTTTCTGGTGTACATACAGCTTCAAACCACCACGTTTGTTATATTGTATGTTTGCTTATATTAAATCATAATTATGTGACATTAATTATGCTGCATTATTTTTAATGTCCCTTCTGTGTATATTAAATTTAATTGGTGAAAACAGTACCAATTTACTTGTCTAAACAAAAGAATGTAGTACATCAATATCCCATTTTTAAAAGGTAACAGTGTGAGATTATGCATTTATCATTTTTCACAGGCATCTAAATATTCCAAATAGAGTGGATGAGGATGATTCTGAGTTAAAAGATCCTAAAATGGTGTTTAAGTTTCTATGATTAAGAGCATTCTCACGAAATAAACATATGTCTATGAATAGAATGAGGTAAAGGAATTTTTAAGAGATTCTTATAAATGAGTATGTTATACAATTTTTCATATAAGAAAGAATATAGTGATTGTAAAAGCAGTGTTGGGAAAGATGTTCTGATATTCTGTGGCAAATATTGTTTAAGTAACGAATATCATGCTGATCCATCTGAATCCTAAATTTTAGTTAAAATAAAAAGGGAATGAAACAAATGAACGGAATGTGCTATTATGCCTTGTTGCTCTGTATATCTGAGGCCTGCACTTTCTAATAATAGGATGCTTCATTCCTGATATACTAAATTCAGTTTTTCTTTGAATTATACTCATGCCAGCAGTTCAACGGTGCCACCTGAGATATTCTGTTTCTTGTACAGTTTAATTGCACCAATACCATTAAATGACAATCGCCTATAATCATGACACTATAAACGTAACTATATATATTCTTGTCTTAAGTTATACTGAATTTTGCAATCCTAATTTTAATTTCTTTTAACATTTAAATCTTAGTGTCACTGATATAATAGGGGACCTAATTAGTTAGCTTCAATTCATCCTTTCCTTATAAAATCCCCATGTCAGCCTTTATTCCCTCACAGGGCTCTGTGCCTCAGTGGATGTTCATTGACGCATATCTCTTAAATTACGTTGTGTAAGAGTAGGCCTATTTCTTGACCAGGACTTGCCTCAGGAATGGGTACATGCCCATTTGTGGTCAATTGCTGCTGCTGGGGAAATGTCATTGCTTCTAAGAGAAAGAGTGAGTTATATACGTGAACCATTTTTTTCTTTCTACAGATATGGATATATCCTTGGACTACTTATTTAGTTTGCTTACAGTCCAAGCATTTATCAATGCTTTTACTAATTTTTGTAATTTATTTCCATCTTTCTTATGACCAGGCTAATTGGTACAAAACACTTTATGTATTGCTAAAAATTTTGTATAATTTATCATTTTGCTAAATAATACTCTCTAAGGAGAATATGATTTTTTTAAAAAGATGTTTGTGCTTCTTTCCCTAACATCAAACTTTTCACATGTAGCTATTTTGAGAATAAATGTTTTTAGGTTCTTTCTATAATGTCTAAATGGTTTTATATCTGAGGCTATTAAGCATTTGGAGCTTCCTCAAGAACCCCGTTTATAAATGGACAAAATGACTACAAACATATATTTGATGAAAATATGTGCAAAAGGGCTCTTACTTGATACTGTGTTTTGTATACAATGCAAATGTATACTTTTCCTGGAAAATTGGTCAGGTTGTTTTTTTTCTTAATTGGCAAAAGTTTCCTTAAAACCTACTGGATAAAGAAGTTTTTATTTTACTTACCTTATATTAGTATTGGCAAGGAAAAAAAGCTCCTCTTTGCTTCTTCTTTTGTTCCCATAATATATCCCCTTTCAGAGTTATTCTCATAATGAGGAAATTTGAAACTTTTATGGACCCCAGAAAATCATGTACTTAGGACGAATCAATTTCTGTGGGTGTAAGCCTATTGTAGGTGGGACATTCTTTTGATTAGGTCACTTTGGTAAGGATTGACCAAGGATGGGTCTTAATCCTCTCACTGGAGTCCTTTATAAATGGGATGAATACAAATAGAGAAGGCCACAGGAGAGAACCCTGCAGAGGCATAAAGGAAAAGCCACAGGAGCAGAGATAGAAAGCCAGGAGAGCAAGAAGCTGAAATGAATGGACTCTAGGAGAAAGGAAGTCAGAAGCTGAAGCATCGGAACCTGGAAGGGAAGGGAGAGACCAGCAGATGCCTCCATGTGCAAGTCTTCGGGGAGAAAGCATCCCCTGATGAAGGCTTGGTTTGGACACTTCTGGGCCTCAGAACTGTGAGCTTGCGTCCTAAGAAATCCCCATTGTAAAGGCCAGCTCATTTCTGGTATATCACTTTTGGCAGCTTTTATTAAGCTAAAATAGTCTGCTATAGCCTTACATGTTTATATTATGGCCTTTCTTTCAAGGCTCAAAAATGCTCTTGTGGACTTTGTCTACACTGGGGATGAATGATTTATTATTTATAATACACAAATATTTTTAATTATCCACTTGAATTCTTATAATGATCAAACACTGAGAAAAGATGGATTGTTTGACCAATACTCCAGCTGCTTCCCCCAGGAAAACTCCATGTGTTACATCGACTTCACCAGGAAAAGCCATACAGGTGACAAATGACAATAATTTTTTGCCTACTGTTAAACACATGTAAACTCTTTGAGGAGTTCTTTCCAGTTGCAGCAGGTATATAGCTGTGCTGTGTTGCTTAGGAGCAGACTCTATTTTAAACATTGCCTGGAGAGGTTGGTCTGCACTTGAAACTCCTTCAGGAGTTGGCATTCAGTATGGGGTCAATCAAGAAGGATGCTGGCTCCCTGCCTGCATCCTCCATTATGCTTAAGTCAATTAGATTCAAATATACAAAACATGCCAGTGAGAAGAGAAGGTCAATCATCTTGAAATTATATTAACCACATCTTGGAGGTAATTTTTGCTGTGTCTAGTCTACCTGACATTAAAAAAAAGCTGAATTAAGAAAAAAATAGGCTGTTTTTCATATCATTGATAAAAATATATTAGAATCCTTTCTAAAATTTATATATAATTACAAAGCCTCCATTGGGCTATTAAGTGGCATGTTAATCATACTGAATTCAGCAACTTCTCTAAGATGTCTAAAGTATGTATGTGCCTTGTCAATGTCACATTTTGTAAATTATTACACTTGTAAATTTCCCCAAGACAAATTTAGTTTTAATTTGAAACATTTTGAAGAAGCCACTTGAAAAGTCAGAACACTGGAATTTTCAAAAAATTCTGCAAATAAATATGGAACACTTTCTTTTGTTCCTTTCTCTTATTCTTTTCTTTTATGCCATCTCCACCCATTTTTTGAATTAATGTTTTTTCATTTTTAAAGAAGCTTTAGATTACAAAAATGTTACATAAAAAATATAAGGGATCCCCATATGCCTCACCTCCTCTCCCTCCCATATTAACAACATCCCTCATTAGTGTGGTATATTTGTTACAATTGATGAACACATATTGAAGCATTACTACTAACCATGGACTACAGTTTACATTAGAGTTTATACTCTGCCCCACACATATGACAAAATATACAACGGCCTGTATCTTTCACTGCAATATCATGCAGGACAATAACAATGTCCCCAAAATGCTCCCATATTACAACTATTCTTCCCTCTCCCATCCCTCAAAACCTCTGGTGATCACTGCCTTTATATCAATGATAAGAGTGCTTCCATTGCTAGAATAATAATAAGTCTTTAGTAGAATAATAATAAGTCCGCTTTAGTCCATTGTTCATTCCCCAATCTTGAAGATTTTGGGATGTTGATGCCTACTTTGCTTCTAATTGAGAGGGAGTTTAGATCCTGTGGGGCAAATGGATGGAACTATCTTGCCTTTGGTTGCAGACATTCTCTGTTCCTTGGGATGGGCATTGTCCATCATCATCTCCTTGTTAGCTGTCCTGGGTGAGTCCAGTGAACTGGAGAGTACGTGTTGCAACTCTGCTGAAATTCAGGGTTCAAATGGCACATGGACAGACCAAAGATTTAAGTCTCTGTGTCATATATTTTTCAAGTATAGTACTAATTATAGGTTAAAATAAAAGAGACAGAAGAGCCATGTTTAGAGAACCTATAAATGAGTCTAACTCTGTTACACTGGGGAGCATAAATTCTGAAGTAAGGCCCAGACAGCTCAGGAATTTGGTACTCTGTCAATGGGTCTTACTTTAGAATTTATCCACCTATTTCTAATAATGGATTCTAAAATTAGAAAAATAGTGTCAAAATTAATGTTTACCAGAAGAGCTGATCTGCCATATTGGAATGAAATATTTTGACTTAGTTTATGTGCATGTATTCATTTTCCCAATGATTTATAAGTGAGGTTTTAAGTTTTAGCAAACAGATTAAAGCAGATAATATAGCACATAAACAAGATGATCTAAAAATCAGGAACGTGTGCATAATGATATAACCTTTTAATTCTTGGGTAGAGTCAAATATTATTTCATATGTTTACTGCCATTTTGAATTTATCCTCCTAAACATGTACTACCAAAGTATTTTCCATGTATTGCTTGGATTGTGGAACTTTCTTGATCTCTATGAACATTTAAATAGTAAAAAGAAAATTAACCTTTGTCTATAAATTCATTGGGAATCTTTATTATAAGTTTCCATTTGTATTTCTAAATTTATGAATTCCATCTCTATTTTAACATATTTATCTGATTCTTTCTAAAATGCATCTGAGCTTTGTTTCTTTCTAAGAACATCCAGTCACATTTGTGCATGCTCAAACTTAAAAATATGAAGCAGGAAAGATAAAGTTCTCTTTTCATATATAATGTTTACTTCTATCACGATTTAATTTTTATGTTTAAATAGTAAACATTAGTTTGGGTAAGTAAATACCCTAAAAGTTATTTTTAAATTTACTTTACAGATAAATAAATAAAAAATTTGAAATTCTACAAAATTTTTTCAAGGTAGAAATTGGTAACTGTCATATTTTTTGTTGGTTTGTTTCTGCTTCCATTGTACTTAATTCCCCATCAGATTGAACAAAGATAAACATAGGCCCTTTCTTTTTCTATAAGCCAATTCAAATTGATCATATAAATTAAATAATAAACAACACTGTTGGGACAATAGAGTGATGATTATTTCAATGGGATGGAATTTTGTCCCATCAGTTGCTGTCAAAGGGTGCTTTTGTGATTACAGGAGAGGAGAGTATCAACCAATATAGTTCCAACTAAACTTGTGTGAAATATAAGTTACATTTCTGTGTGTTGTCTTGAAATTTATAGGGCATTATCTAGCTCCCCTTGTCCCACTTTATATCATTCACTTTCAAAAATATAACCATGACACTGATAAAATGTTGTGGTTCATGTTTTTCAAAAAATACTGTACCTTTGGATACTCTGTCTATATAACAACCTTCTGACTCTGAAGAAACGGCATTTGGTGTTTGATCACTCACATTAATATTGTTTTATTTTTATATCAAACAGTAAAAAAGCAGTAACTCTGACTTACTGATGACATTTTTATTAGTAAACTGTGGGCTTGAGATGATGTTTCTACTTTACTGGACATGTAGCAAGCTAACAAGTTAGAGTTCATTTGAAATATTCAGTCGATTATATATGAGCAGGATTGCCCTTGTCCCATACACGAGGTCCCTAAATCACATCTGAAATAGCCACATACAGAATGAGCTGGATATTTCTTATAGTAGAAACTCAAAAATTATATATTTAATTTGAGATATAATTACTAGGAGTTCAAGAAAAAGTGAGAGATATAGGGGGAGAGAGAGACACACTATGATCTCAACTATGAGGAAAATTAAAGTATTTTCCTTTTTACAATGCTTTAGATCTTCTAGAAATTAAAAAAACAAATTGAGAACAAATTTTCAATAAAACAATTTCTAGGAAAACTCAAAAGAACCAATCATTAAATAGTTGTAATTATTGTCAGTGCCATTGATGTTTTCCCAAAGGTTACTGCTAGATGCAGTGGTTCTGTGTTAATTAGGCAGGTATTGGTAGGAAATAAGAACATTTATATTTAATGTATTGAATATGTTTTATAACTTATTATTCTTAAAATTTTTATTTTCCATCATTTCCATTAAAATTCTTTTGATTTTTATACCTCAAAGTGGCTTCCCAAGTGATCAAAGAAATATTTCAAGTGAAATTCTTTTTTATTATCATTGGGAACTACAGTGCTAAGGAAAATAATTCAGATTAACAGATGAGGCTTTCTGTTGCTTTAAATTTAAAGAAAATGATTGATATACATTTATTAAAAGCAATTATAAACTAAAAAAGAAACTAATAGAAAATACTTAGATGGTAATTTATCATTTTAGTTATTTTATATTGGAGCATATATGAAATGCAATGAACCACATCATATTTCAATAACCCTTAAGAACATGTAAATGACTAATACTTAGAGATTGTAAAAGCTATTGCAAAAATTCTTTATTACTAGCTTTGGGGATCTATAAAATATCTTATTCTTGTCTTTCCTCTTCATACTCCAAGAAATGTACTTGTTTCTTTAAGTGTAGCAGTTTGATGTTGTTTATGATTCCAAAAATAGATATTGGATTATGTTTGTAAAGTGGTTTGTTCCTCTGGACATACTAGATTATACTGATTCAAAGGTTTCACTTTTACTTGATTAAATAATGATTAAGGCTTTGATTGGGCCACGTCAGTAGGATGTTGAGTCCCCGTGCCCTTGCGGGCACTCACAGAGAAACTGCAGCACAGAGAGGGGAGTTTGGAGTTTTAATCCTGGAGCCTGGGAAGTAAATTCTGAGAAGCAGGTATGTGAGGACAGAGAGACAGGCTCAATTGGACATAGCAGAGGCCCTCAAAAAAGACACAAGCTCTTTGCCTGATAGTCTACAGCTGGCCTTGTGGAGGGAGCAGAGGAGCTGAGTCCTGAGAGAAATGAGCCTTGGGAGAGAGGAACCCAGGAAGCCTGAACCCTTGCAGATGTTGGCAGCCATCTTGCTCCAACACGTGGCAACAGACTTTGGTGAGGGAAGTAGCTTATGTTTTATGGACTGGTAACTGTGGTCTTCTACCCCAAATAAATATCTGGTATTTTGCATCAGCACCCCTTTGTCTGGCAAATACATTTAGTATGATGTAAATTCTTATCCTCTTATTGTCTATGTTTCCTTAATTGTTGTTGATTGTCTTATTGGTGATTCTTTTATATTGGTGGTTAATATTATCATTGCAGTTCAAGCAGGTCAAAAGAAGTTTTTGTTTTTATTTCAATATATAGTAAAACTTTACAAAGTATCCATATTTTATATTCTGTTTATATAAGAACTATATTTATTATCCCACAGATTATAATTTATGATAAAATAATCAGCATGCTCTGTATTTATAACTCTACAGGGAGGAAAGGATAAATATGACTCATGGTGTAATAGCTTTTCAATAAAAGCCTCATGAAATATGGTTTTCATATGTATCTGTTGGTACTTACTAAAGAGTTATTTTAGCACTAGTTCTTTGTAATTATGTGCTACATTAATGATACTATATATCTTTTTCATTTAATATCATGAGTAAGTCTTCAACATAAAATCTCGCATTTTGGCGCGGGGGGGTTGTTGAATATCCATTAAATTAAAAAGAAAGGAATAATCATTAAACTATTTAAGAAAATGATAGTTATTCTTCATAAATTCTCTAAAATCTTTCTTTAGTAATATCTCAGTACTACAGGTATTGGATAAATCCACCTGTATATTATAGAAATCTGTCATCTCCAATGGTTAATAAACAAAAGATAAGACTAGTTTGGCATGATTCTGTTTACTTGTTGATGGCAGTAGTAGGACTATGGAATAAGAAAATTCATTTTTTAGATAATATTAAGAATATTAGAAAAAATAAGCATAACATGATTTTATATTGTATAGGGACAAAATGTAACTCTAAATAAGGTCCCTATATTAGCCTCTCAATAATTTACCTTTCTTGTCTTGAAATGTACAGAAAAGAATGAAGCATTAATTCATCTGTTTTTGTACTTGTGTGTATTGGAGGGTTGTCTGCATGTATTTATTAACAAATTAAGGTTGTATGCAAAGCAACTATACACATTGGAGGAATGAATTTTATGTTTTTGAATTTCTGAATTGTCTCAAATCAATTTTCTAACTCAGTGTATCTTCATAGCAGCACAGACACATTCTCACTCTTTTATCAATGGAGTTTAATTTTGTGGAAGGTTGAATTATGTCACCTGGATAATGGCTGGGGCATCTTCCTAATGTTAATCCCATTTCTCCCTTGGTGTGAAACCATAATAAAGGACCTTTGAAGATGTTATTTTTAGTTAAGGTGTGACCAATTGGATCAGGATGGGTCTTAATCCTATTAAAAAAGGCCTTATTAAAAGAAAAACAAAAACATGAAAGAAAAAGAAACTTGAAGTCAGCAGTACCTATAAGAAAAAGGAGACTTTATCACTATGTGAAGAGAAAGCCAAGGAACCCAAGGATTGCCAACCAGCCAGAATGCTATGGACCCTGGAAAGCAGCAAGCCTTCTAGCCTGAAATCTTGAGACAAGAACTTCCCGTTGTTTGTGCCAACCCATTCTGTGGTATTTGTCATAACGTCTAGGAAACTAAGACACTTTTCCACTGATTTCCCCTTAACATATAGAGTGTCATTTAGAAAGAGGAAAATTTAGCAAATACATAAATACTTTATTTAAAATACTGTGTAGGGGAAGCGGGAGTGGCTCAGTCAATAGAGCCCCCGTTTACCATGTGTGAGGCCCCGGGTTCGCTTCCCGAGGCCTCCTTGTGAGGGCAGGCCGGCCCGCGCAGCGCGAGGGGCTGATGCAGCGGGACCTCACAGCGAGGGGAAGATAAGCGGACACGGAGAAGACACACAGCGAATGAACACAGCAAGCACAAGCAGCAAGGGGGGGATAAATAAATAAATAAATCTTTAAAAATAAATAAATAAATAAAATAAAATAAAATACTGTGTAGGTCCAAGTGTATAGCTGTGCGAGTACCAGAAGGGGTCAGCTCTCCTGGCATTAACCCTTTGGCATTCTTGGCCCTGCTGACAGATTCAATATAAAGAATAGCAGAAGTGCAGGATGAACTGCAGATGAAAAAGGGAAAACCAATACAAGAACACCCGTTTTAGATAAGGACTTACATTGGAAGTTAAATCAAACAAAGTTTTCAAAAAAGATTAAAAAGCAGTCATTTAGAATTATTTGGGGAAAGATACCAGAAAGTTAAGCTGCTTTGCTGAAATGATAAACATCATTATAAAACAAACACACATTTTGCCAAATAAGTGAATAATCAGTATTGTATCTGAGACATGCATGTGATTTCCATGATTTGGCTTTACTTTTGTGCTTTTTCAACATTGTCTTTGTTAGGCAGGTTGTTATTACAAATACCTCAATGAGTTGCTTAAGTAACAAGAATATTTTAATTCATAGTTTTGAGTGCTAGATATCCAAAATTAGGGTGTTGGTAAAACCATGCTTACTCCACAGATATTGTAATATTCTGTTGCTGGCTTGCCACACTCTTTGGGGTTCTTTGGCTGGCATCTCTGTCTCTCATCACATGGTGATGTTGATAGTTTCCTCCTGTCCTTCACTTCTGGTTTCTGCTGACTTACAGCTTCTTTCTGGATAGCCTTCTCTGACTTCTGGCTTCTGGTTTCTTCTCTTTATAAGGCCTAAAGTAATATGGATTAATACCCACCCTTATTCAGTTGTCCACACACTACTAAAAAATAACATCTTCAAAAGGTCCTATTTACAAATAAATTCATACTCAGAGGAAAGTGATTAAGGCAAAGAACATGTCTCTGAAGAGGATACATAATTCTGCCACAGTTTTCCCTCTGAATCCCAAAAAGATATGTTGTTACCATATTCTTCCAACCAAGTATCCAACAATTTTAAATCATTTCACTAATAATTCTAAGTCTAAAGTCTCATCAAAATCAGTTATGGGTGTTGTCCATCCTGGGATGAAATTCTATTTGTGGACCTGTGAAACTTAGAAAAAAAAGTTTTCTCCTTCCAAAATACAATGGTAGTAAAGGCATTATATAGCATTCCTACTTTAGAAGGGAGAATTTGGAAGGTAAACTGAGGCATAGACCCCACCCATTCCAAGCATTGGAATGGAAGTTGAACTCTTACTTAACAGTGAACATTGAGGCAGAAGGTCTATCCCACAGGGAGCAGGGTCAGAAGGTCCACCCTCTCCAATCCGCCCCCCCCCCCCAAAGGCTTAGGCAGAAGTCCCTCTCTCTTGGTCCAAGGAAATCTCTTCAAGTCAAGATCTCTGATTCCATGGTTAAGCCCTTAGAGTTCTTTTTCATTCATTTCATCTTATCTCTGTCCCTTTCAATCCAGACTGGCAGAACTTATGCTCATAGAAAATTCTCAGAAACATTGTCAGTTTGTAGTTCATGGGATGAAAATTATTTCACAAAAGGATCTTCCACAGATCCTATTGAGATAAGTGCACTTCCAATCCTGACTTTGTCTGAAGAAGCTGACTGGATCCATGTTCAGCCACAATCTTTTTATAGCAAAGGGTTGTTTAGTTATGTGCTCTTTAGCAAAGGATAGTTCAATTACGTTCTCACATGCAGCCTCATTCTTTAGGAACTCACCTCCCAGAACCTCAAGCAGGGCCCTGATAGAGTATCTTATGGCATCAATATCAGAGAGTGCTATCTAGACAGGCTGAGTATTTTCCAAATCATCAATTGTTGGATCCTTTGTGCTTATGAGTTCAGTCCTCAGTTTATCTCTTTGCCGACATTTTGCTATAAGCATCAAGTGGAATCCAGGCTGTACCTTCTAAACTTAACTGGGAAATCTCAACAGCCAAATATCCAAGCTCATCTCTTAAAAGTTCTGCCTTACATGTGATATCAGAACACAATTTCTGATGTTAGACTATAAAGTCAATTTCTCTGCTACTTTATAACAAGAGCAGCCTTCCTTTCAATTTCCAAAAATATATTCATTATTTCCTTCAAAGGCCTTACTAGAACTATGTTTAACATTCATATTTCTACCAACATTCCGTTCATGCCAAATTATGTATTCTCTAAAATGACAGAAATTTTCTATGTAACTCTCACTTATTGATGACCCTTGCCAGAAATTCCTTTGATATCCATATCTCTACTGATACTCTCTCGCAGCAATCTAGGCTTTTTCTTCCAACCACCTCACAATTCAGCCTCTATCCATTATACTTTTCCAAAGCCAGTTTCATATTTTTAGGTATTTGTAATCAGCACCCTACTCTTGGTACCAAAATCTGTATTAGGTTTTCCAGAGAAACAGGCCCAGTAGGAGATAAAAGAGAAAAGAGAAAAAGAGACAGACAGAGAGAGAGAGAGAGAGAGATGGAGGGAGGGAGGGAAGGAGGGAAGGAGGGAGGGAGGGAGGGAGGGAGGGAGGAAGGAAGGAAATTTCTAGGAATTGGTTCACAAACCTGTAGGGATTGGCAAGTATGAATGCCATAGCACAGGCCACAAGCTGGATACTCTAATAAAAATAATTCTGAAATCTGGTACATCTAAATTCCAAAGGGAAGGCTGCAAACTGGACATTCCAATGAAGGTGAAGTTGAATTCCTCAGGAGAAGCAGTCTGGCTGAACTAAAGGAAGAAATTCTTCTTTACAACTTTCAAAATTCCCAGTTCATGTTTTAACACCTCCAATTGATTGAATCAGGAGAATGCCTCATGGCCCAGGCAGTCGCCTTTGTTGATTGTAGATGCAAAGAGCCAGAGGTACAATCAACTGACAATAGATGTTATTCCATCTACTAAATACCCCATATTAACCATAAGGTCAGTGCTGGTTTGACCAATCAATTGGACAACATAACCTAGCCAAGTTTATACATGAAATTATCCATTACAAATGTCATGCAGACATAGCCAAAATCTTATATTGGATATGTTGCCTAGTAATTATTTGCAAAGATAAAGAAAATTAAGTAAATTAAAATGGCATGTTTTCTTGATCATAGAAGAGATATCAAAATTATTAAATAGCAGAATGGATATGAGTACACATATGCACTCCAAAGAATAAAAGAGTGGAGGATACCAATATGGTTTTGGGAAAGAGTTTTAATCACATTACTAAAAAGAAGAAAGTTCCTCAAAATGATATCTACTCAATCATGAGAGGAGATTTATTCATTTGAAGAACTATAGCCCCTATAAATATGACCGGCCAACTTAAATATTACCTTTAAAGGAAATGCCAAGGCAATTGTATTGTTATAACATTGAAGTAGGTATTTATTTAGTGAAGCAAAAGTTTTGTTTCTTTAATGAATTTATTTAATTAAATATTTAATTAAGTATTGTTCACTAAGGAAATGATAATTTTAATTAAAAGAAATAATACGATAAATTTGGCTTGTAGAGTGACCAGCCCTCATCTCTTACATCTGCTTCAGGGATTTAAATATTTCTAGGGCACAATCAGGCTAATTAAAATCATGCTTGTGTTTTCATTAACGAGAACAGGGCAGTAATTCCTCAAGCTCATGATAAAAATGCATTGAGTTCCTCTTTTAACTATCAGATGTGAAGAGAATAAATGAGTCACAGTATTCTTTTATGGCAAATAGTAACTTATTTATTTATTTATTTATTCATTCATTCATTCATTCATTCATTTACTTACTTATACCAGAATAGAAATAAAAACTATTTACACATACGCAGAGAGAGAGAGAGAGAGATTCAGATATGCAATTACCCTTTGGAAACAGATTTTTATCCATCATTAAATGCTAAAATAGTACAATTTAAATTCAATGAAGTTCCATTTTCTCATTACTTAACAGGGAAATAATTCCTTTAACCCCTCACCACTCCATGGTCTAAATTTTGGAGGAAAATATGTACATATCGTATGCTACTTCAGAGTTACATTTGGCCAGTGTTTTCCTCAGAACCTTTTATATTTATCATCTCTTTTTTTTTTTTTCAGGAAAATATCCTTACTTGATATTATAGCGGCATTAATAATACTAAATATCAGCTATTATTTATTAGGCAGTAAATAAAACATATTTTCCTGAATGTTTTGTATAAATCATTTCATTTCCTCTTTTTAAAAATCCCAAATGTAACTTCTGCTATTGTCCCAATTTCACAAATTTGAAAACTGAGGTTTTGAAAAGTTACATCACCTGTCCCAAGTTTGCAGTTAACAAATGGCAAAGATGAGTCATGAACAGATTCTAGCACTGTCTGAATCTTCAAGACTTACAAAAAGAGTGGCAGATGGAGAATTGAGATGAACTTGAATTCCAACTTGGTGTAAGACAATCCAGAAGGACACACATGACTTTTGAGAAAATAAACAACAGTGGCATGGCACTACTGAAAGGATTATTCTGCTGCCAAATAATAATTGAGTTCTTATTTTGTATGCAGCCTAATGGGGCCATTGCAGTCACATAAGTCTTTCATGTGTTAAGTTTGGGTAGTAAATGCAAGCAACAAGGGAACTGAGAGTCACAACCTTCACACATATTTTGTTTTAATATCTTTGATGTTTCTCAGTTTTTTTAACTTATGAAAGAATATATTATAAATAATTGTATAAAAAGTCTTTTGTAATGAAATGCCCTGTGTTTGCTCACACAAGGCAATGTTCTCAGAGGTATTAAATTATACTATCTGAGATTTCAAGTTTACCTGCACTTGAAAGTTCTCGCTATGAATAATTTCTAAATTAATCAAACATAAGAAACACTGGATAAAGCATCCAAAAGTCAACAACAAAAATTTCTTCATCAAATTATTTTTAAAATATACAAAATTCTGTCACTATTAACATATTTCAAAAGCCAATATATGTGGGACCTTATTCACCTACATAAACTTAATCATCTCATTCCTTGCATTCTGAATGTCTGGGTACCAAATGCTTTAGCTCTCCCTTCCCTTCTTTATTATATATACCTTGTCTTCTCTATTTGAGTAGAGCACTTGTCAGCTTGGAATTAGTGCACATAGGAAACGTCCTATGTCAGCACAGACTTTTGGACATCTCCATTCCACATCCACCAAGTACCTCTAAAATTCAGTGTTTGGAAATCGGCAGGCCTTTGAAGATTATCCCAATTTCCCTAGCTTTGATTAACATATATATCTTAAATTGTACAATTTTTCACCTACCAAAAATTAAAGTTGAAGAGAATTTGGTATTTTTAAGACATCATCTGTGAACATTATCTTACTGTTTGTGCTACTTTTGATACACTGAGTCCAAACTATATCAAAGAGTGGGGAAAGAGCCCAGGCCATGTAAAGTCAGCAAAGGACAGGGATTGAGATCTTCTGTGTCATTCCCTTCAATCTCGTATTTAGCAGATATCTATTGAACACATAATATGTACCAGACACTATGCTAAGCCATCCGTGATATGAGAAATAAAGTCATCTATGTATTTGAGAGACTCAAATGTCTTGCAGTGAACATTTTGTACGTTTGCTATTGCTGCCTAACAAATTCCCACAGAAACCAACACCTACTTATCATCTCACCTTTCTGTATATGGATGTCCAGACAAGCTTGAATGGGTTAGGGTCTTAGACTGAAATCAGAGTTTCCACCAAGGTTTCCTAGCTGGACACTGGGAAAGAAGCCCCTTCCAAATTCACTCAGGTTGTTGGCGGGATTAAATTCCAGGCAGTCTTGCTGGCTGTCAGCTGGAAGCCTCTCTCAGCTACTACAGCCTACTCTCAGATACTTTCCATAGAGGCCTCTCCATGTTCAAGTCAGTAAACACTCCCTCTTGCTTTGAATCGTTGACTTCCTCCTCTACCTACAGCTGAAGAGAACACCGTTTTTTAATGGTTCCTGAAATTAGGTAAAGTTCACCAGAATAAGCTCCCTATTTTAAGGTAAACTGTAAACTTAATGACATCTTAAAAAACCCATTTGCTGTATCATGTAACATAATCACAGGAGTGGTATCTCCTCATATTCTAGAGGAGGAATTTATGCAAGCAGGAAGGTCATTGGAGGTCATCTTGCAACTCTACCTACCACAAATACAGATAAAAGTAGAACACAGAATATAGAGAGATCAGCCTTTGCAGTGTAGAGCTTTACACTTGTATGTAATGCTAAACTAGTCAGCAGTGCACATTCTGAAAATAAAAAGAAAGGTTTAAAAAAAGGAAAGGGAAGATCACGGGAAAGTAGCTGAAAGGGCATCAAACTTCTCTTTTCCAAGCTAATTAATATATGCCTGATTTTGTTATTTCATATTCTGTTGCATGTTAAACTCTTTGAACCCCAGGTGTTTAGATTTTATTGTTGTTGCTGTTGGTAGCCAACCTTTAAGTATTTGATGTTGACCTTATACATGAAGCATTTTCCCTTTCAGGATTTTGCAGAAAGACCTTATGTCTTTAGTAAAATAAAAATACAAGTGTATTAGGAAGGGTTATGCCAGAAGAAAAAGAACTAATAGGAAATACACATTAAGAAATGTATTGCCAGGAATTGGATTAAGGCAAATGTAGGAGCTAGCTAGGAAAGTCTTATTCCATAGAGCAGGCTGTCAGAAAGGGCAGGCTGGAACTCTGGAGCACTGGATTCAACTGCTGCCCACAATCACAAAATTTCTTCTTCAAGGAAGCCTCAGCTCTGCTGTCAAAGACTTTTAACTAATTAAATGATGTCCACCCAGATTATCCTGGATAATCTCCCACACTTAAAGTCAACTAATTATAGACTTTAATAAAATTTACAAAATACCTTTGCAATGTCTATATTAGTGTTTGACTGAATAGACACAGACTGTAGCTTAACCAAGTTGACACTTTAAAAAGACCATCACACTAGTTTTTACTATTTATGTATTTGTTTATTTATTTTATCAAACATACAAAATACATCTGTTTTCTTTCCAAAGCATCATTTCCCAAAGAAGTAAAATTACTCTTATCAAAACCATCTCTTCCTTTCTAAATAGAGATTATGAATATTCAACTGTCACACACATTCAGAAGTGGTATGAGCAAGTGTTTGGGTGCTTTGCATATGAACCAACCATCATACGGTTTCAGAAACGATCACTCACTTACTTAGTTTGACCAGGAAAATAGGTCGACTGCAATAGCACAAATAACATTATTTCTATATATTTTAAAACTTCATTTGACATTGACCTAAGTTCACATTCAATCTTGACTAGAGCTGTTCTTTGGTATCCACAGTCAGGATTTTGAAATGTATTCAGGTCAAATACAAAGTACCACATTCTTTCATATTATATACACCCAAAACCATGTTTGTCTGTTTTCAGAAAATAAAAAAAAAACTTGAATACACTATAATGGTTAAAGATAATACTCATCAATTTGGCAAAAATTTGTGACCAGATTTCAGAGGAAATCTGTTGTTTCTCCAATATCCAAACTCCAGGTCTTCCCCAAGATTACTGCAATTCATTTATCAAACCATAGAATAAAAAATTGACACTTTCTTTTCCCTAGATACAAATAGAAGGAGAAGAAAAGGTTACCATTTATCTACTAAATTTTCATTCAATAAGCTTTTCCCTAAAAACAGTGGTATTGTCTCAAAACTTTCAAGATAAAAAATATTAAAAGCTTATAGCAAAGTTATAATCCATTTGTAGTGATTTTAAAATGTCATTTCAGTTATTTTAACAATAATGGCTGTCATTGTCTTCATCATTTATTCACATAAAATATGAAGGCATGCAAAACTGGAAGAGAAAATAACTGGTTTTAATTGTTACATGAAAAAGCATATTGGTATTTTTCATATTTCATATTCAATAAAAATTCTCATTCACTTATATTTGGGTAAAAATATATTTTTCAAAGCTTACACATATAGCTCAAATTCCTTCTGAGGAAAAATGTTATAGAGCTATGCTTTTACACATTTATAATCTTGGAATTCCTTTTACATTTTTTCTAGGAATATATCACAATAGGAGTTGTCACAAAGTCTTCAAAGTTGGAAACATAACAGATAGGATGTGTTGCAGTTTGGCAGTTTGATGTAATTATGAATTGCAAAAATATATATTGGATTATGCTTGTAAACTGGTCTGCTAATCTGGACATGATTAAGTTATGATTAGGGTGTTAAATGGGCCATGTCAGTAGGGAGTTGAGCCCCACGCCTTAGTGGGGTGGGAATCAAATATAAAACGCATGGCAAAAACAGAGTTGAAGCCGTTTTGATGTTGGAGTTCTGGTGAAGAAGGAGAGAAGGCCCCAGGATAGAGATGAGCCATTCGCCTGAGAGGTCATAGCTGGCCTTGTGGAGAGAAGCAAAGCCTAAGGAGCTTCGTAGTCTACAGCTGACTTTGTGGAGGAAACAGAGTTGCTAAGTCTGAAGAGAAACGGAGCCCCGGGAAGAGAGGAACCCAAGAAGCCTGAACCCTGGCAAAAGTCGGCAGCTGTTTTGTTCCAACACGTGGCAATGGACTTTAGTGAGGGAAGAAACTTATGCTTTATGGCCTGGTAACTGGAGAGTTCTACCCCAAATAAATACTCCTTATAAAGACCAACCAATTTCTGGTATTTTGCATCAGCACCCCTTTGGCTATCTAATACATGATTTGGTACTGAGTAGTGGGGAAGTGCTTTTGCAATTACCCAAATGTTGGAATGGTTTTATAAATGGGTAAGGGGTATTTTTTGGAGGAATTGTGAAATGCTTGATGGAAAAGGCCTAGGTCACTTTGAAGAGACTGTTGATAGTAATATGGACGCTAAAGAGACTTTCTATGATGCCTTAGAAGTAAATGATGAAACTATTATTGGAGAATGGCGGAAAGATGATCCATGTTTTAAAGTCACAGTGAACTTGGCAAGATTAACTCCTGGTGTTATATGGAAGACAGAATTTGAAAATGGCAAACCTGAGCATTTAGCTGAAGAACTTTCCAAAGTAAACCCGAAGAATGTGGCTTGGCTTCTCCTTGCAGCCTATAGCAAAATGGTAGATGAAAGAAATATGCTAATAACTGAACTCTTGGGCACAAAGAAAACAGAAACTGATCCCAGAAATTCCAAGCCTCTGGAAATTGAGCTCCCAGACAATAGTGCCCCATTTGAAGACTAAACTAAACTTGGAACTTGTAAATCAGGATTGAAGATGCAATTATCTAGGAAAGACTTGTGGCAAGTCTTACTGACTGATGGCATGGACCCCTGCTTCCTGCCTGCTAAACCAACAAAGTTCCTGAGAGAGCTGTATGAACAAAACCACTGTCAGCTTGGACACAAAAGGACATGGAAAGGTAAGATTGAAGGAGAAACAGTTTTAAGAAGAAACCCATGGAAGCTGAGATCTGGAATTAAGACATCACCTTGGACCAAGAGAGGAGTCCCACCCATGTGTACAGAAAGGGTGAATTTGCCCCAGCAGTTGAAGAGGGTGGATGTTCCCACCCGATGTTCAAGAAGAGTTTTGCTACTCCAGGGTACAGGGAGGATAGAGCACATTCCTCAAAGATTAGGGCAGTTAAGGTCAGCACTCCATAGGTCTGAGAGGGGTGCTCCTGTCCCACATGGATTAGAAAAGGCCAGGTGGTCAACCCATTGATCTGAAAGGGTTGAACCTGTATGCCAAAGGTTGGAGAAGGCCAGGTGGTCAACCCATTGGTCTGAGAGGATTGAACCTGTATGCCAAAGGTTAGGGGGAATGTTGTCTTCAACTTACTGTACTAGGGGGCTAAGACTCTAACCCAAAGATTGGGTAAGGTATGGCAATCATCCCAACACCCTTGGAGGGTGAGGTCTAGAGCTTGGTCGACACCCAGATGCTTGATGAGGGTAGAATCAAGAAAGTGACACTGGGCAAGCTTGTGTAAAGGATGGGTCTCCATGAGGCCCCAGGGAGAAGAAATCATCATCTTAAGAATGACTCTCAGACTTTGAAATCGAATGGAGGACACCCTGCAGGTTTACTGAACTGTAGAGGATCCATGACTCATGTTTAACATCCCAATTTCTCCTTATGATAATGAAAATGTTTACCCTTTGTCTTTCCATTTGTGTATTGGAAGCAGTTAAATGGTTTTGTAAGTTTCAAAGTTCTATAGCAGACAGGACTTTGCCCCAAGACAAACTGTATTATTTTAAACTGATTATGATATGATTTTGAACTTGCATTGTCACTGATTTAAGGTTTTTTGAATATTGTAATATATTTTTGGAATTCAGAGGGTGGGGTGTTGCAGTTTGGCAGTTTGATATAATTATGAATTCCAAAAATAGATATTGGATTATGCTTGTAAACTGGTCTGCTAACCTGTACATGATTAAGTTATGATTAGGGTGTTAACTGTGCCATGTCAATAGAGCATTGAGCCCCACCCCTTGGTGGGGTGGGAATCAAATATAAAAGGCATGGCAAAAACAGAGTTGAAGCAGTTTTGATGTTTGCATTCTGGTGAGGAAGGAGAGAAGGCCCCGGGATAGAGATGAGCTGTTTGCCTGAGAGGTCACAGCTGGCCTTGTGCAGAGAAGCAAAGCCTCCAGAGCCTCATAGTCTACAGCTGACCTTGTAGAGGAGACAGAGGAGTTGAGCCCAGAGAGAAACAGAGGCCCTGGAAGAGAGGAAACCAAGAAGCCTGAACCCTGGCAAATGTCAGCAGCTGTCTTGCTCCAACATGTGGCAATGGAATTTGGTGAGGGAAGAAACTTATGCTTTATGGCCTGGTAACTGTAGAGTTCTACCCCAAATAAATACTCTTTATAAAGACCAACCAATTTCTGGTATTTTGCATCAGCACCCCTTTGGCTGACTAATACACGATGTGAAACCACATTTAGGATGGAGATTCAGGCAGCTGTTCTATGTTTTGGAATTGGTATAAGATATACTACATCATTATATAAATCCATAAGTTATACCTATGGAGGAAAAATATTTTATTTTAACAGAAATATATATGATTACAAGTCATGACAATGTTTTTTTGAAGGGGATATATTTGAGAACTTTTCAACTGCAATCAAAATGTTAATGTATATAACATATAGGAAATATAAATTGGGAAATATTTTATACATTTATGGTAGTTACTATATTGTTTCCTATTACTTGTATAAATGTAAAATCATGTAATTTCTTCTTCATAAAACACAACTTAATTGAGTAAGAGAGATTTGTATAATATGGCATTATTTAACTCATCATTATTAAGATGATATTGCAAATAACTGATTTAAATCTGTATTTGGTATCTTCCAGCCAGAAGTGGATCAAAGCTAATTTCCTGCCTATCTTTCTATGTCTTGCAATGAAGAAAGATTTTATGCTTTTTAATTGTTCCATCTTAAATGATTATATAAGTACCTACATCTTATCCTTAATTTTGCCCCTTGTCCCAGAAAATCTAAAATATGTACTATTTGAACTTTAAGAAAAAGTTTGCCACCCTGTAATTAGTCAAAAGAACAGAAAACAATGGGGAGTCAGAAGACCAATATTCTAGTTTATTGCTCTTAAAATTATTGTCCATGTGTTCTCAGGAATGACACACAATATATATTAGCCCTATTCCTCCATCTCTGAAATGGGCGTAATGTTATTTGGCCCATATGGCACATGTAGTAATTCTTAAAGGAAATAAAATGTATGAAATCTCTGAAAAGTACAAAGTAGTATAAAATGAATGGCAATATGAAATCAGTAGACTCATATTGCTTGCCTTCAAAGGACAGGCCCTGGAGTAACAGCCAATTCCAGATTGGCCATTTTCAGCATTTTCATTTGGGGAAAGTTACCCAAAGTTAATCTAAATTAGAACATTTGATACAACCTGGTTCTTTGCAAGGGTAGAGACCAGCTTAAGAACTAGCCATTGTACAGTCCCTGTGTCTCTGATTAATTCCTATGTGCTCCTCTCCTGGAAATCTACCCCTGCCATTGCTCATTGAAAAATTTCCTGATAATAATTGTTTTCTCCTGGAAGATCCTTCTGATAGGATTGAAACTCTGTGCTGTGGTTGCCTTGAAAAAGTCCTGAGCTCACTCTGCTTTGAGCACCTTGTTGGGAAGGATACAGAATGCATATTAGTCTCCATTCCTTCATTTGTAAAATGGGCATAATGTTATTTTGCCCATTTTTTAAAAAACATTGACCTTTAATTTAAATGAATAAAACATTGTTTTTCAAATACAATGAATTACAACCTGAAGTGAAAATCCAGCATATCCCACACTGCGTGGGTCATCCTCAACCAGATTTGCCTCTCAGGACACCAAGGAGGAGACCCTGTGAACGCAGAAATGGCAGGTTATGGCTGACAGCCCACTTCCCAAGGTAGCTGGGTGGGCTGTTGTAGCTTGTGCCAGGAAGCTCTCTGTGGTACCAGCTTCCCTAAGTGCATTAGTTTCTCATAGCCCTGACCTACACTAACTAGAGGGTTTGCCTTCTGATTTGATCTCCTCACCAATAGTCCTGGAATGTTAAGGATCCATTGCATGTAGTGCCTGGGTGGCCAAGCCCCCTCCACTGAACTCCAAATATATTAGGACAGATTTGCCTAATGTAGGAACCATGCTTCCCCTATCTGCATGTCATACATTTCACTTGCTTGAATAATAACAATAGTGGGGAGGCCATTAGTGAAACCTAAGAATGGACTCCTTCTTGGGAAGTTCTCAAGTTGTATACCAAATCATAAAACTCAATGGTACAACACCATTTCTAGGCTTAGCTCATCTGAGACCCATACAAGCAAAACTTCCTTATAAAGCTGACTCTTCTGGACTAATATAAAATTTTACTTGCCTTAGGCTAGTAAAATTCTGGCATTGCTTGATGTCCTCTACATGCCAAATAGACTGTCACCTTTCAGCTCAGTGCAATTCAAGGGATGTCTTCAACTTCAGCTGGCTTCAAGGTTCATCCATATCCCTGTGTATTAGTCACAAAAGGGGTGCTAATGCAAAGTACCAGAAATCTGTTGGCTTTTATAAAGGGTATTTGTTTGGAGTAGAAGCTTACAGTTGCAAGGCCTTAAAGAGTCCAACCCAAGGTAACATAACAGGTATTTTCTCACCCAAAGTCTGTTACCACGTGTTAATGCAAGATGGCGGGTGATGTCTGTGATGGTTCAGCCTTCCTCCTTCCTCTTAAGACTCCATGGTCCCAGCTTCTTCTGATCTCAGCTGTAGGCTGGCATAAGGCTCATCTCTCTTCTCAGGACTCGTCTCTTTTTCTTTCTGGGCTTAGCTGCTCTGCTCTCTCCACAAGGCCAGCTGTGAACTCTCAGGCTAATGGCTTGACTCTCTCCCTGGGGCTCCAGAATTAAAAACTCAAACTTTCTGTGTTCTCCTTCTCCGTGTGTTTACTTCCCTCTCTTTGAGCATCCCACAGCTGCAGGCTAGCTGTAGGTGGGGACTCTAACCGAGTGACCCTAATGACATGGTCAAATAAAAGCCCTAATCTTGATTTAACAAAGTAAAAGTGAAACCTCTGAGTCTAATACAATCTAAGATGCCCAGTGGAACAGACCAGTTTACAAACACAATCCAATACTTCTTTCTGGAACTCAACGATAATATCAAACTGCCACACCCTGTATCACCCATGTCTGCTAGCAGATTTACAGAATGGATGACCCTTAAGGATTTACCCCTAAGATATCAGAATTTCAACTCATCTATGAGCTTGAAGCAGACTATTTTCTTATCTCTTTTAAAGTAGACTGAAATGAGTAGATGATATTAAAAGACTATCTCCATAGTGATTCTTAGCCAAAATGTTCACTCAAGATGTCAAAGCTCAAATCGGAAAAGCTTGAATTTTCCCTCAAGTTAATTATTCTAAGTATTCAATGTTCCCAGAGAAAGGATAATAGCCCTCATAAGTATTGAGGGAAAAAAATTAGGTTTGCACTGTATTAATTCTAGAATAGTTTGAATTATTTCAAATTATGTACTGAAGGGTTACCTTCATTGTTCTTAGTAGAATATTTATGAATTTAGGTTATTGCCAAATCATCTTCATTTAGAGTGAGTTCAACAATTTTATGAATTTTTTTCTTAATTTAGTCTAGTTAAAGCAGAATATAGCTACTTAAGTTTTACCACAATCCATCAATGTACAACCAACTGAGAGTGTGTTTGTCCTTTGTCATTAATATAATAAATTGTATGCTTTAATTATAAATGAAGATATAAATTTTGAAATATTAATTTTCTCAAGAATTGCTTGTTAATAAAAAATGAGTCTGATAGTTTCATGTCCAAAGTACAGAGTTTAAAATAGGTAGAAAAATAACATAATTTTATCACTTAAATATAACTCATTCTTTAAATGGTGAAAATATACTCAGTGAAACTGAAAAACATTCAATTAGATTGTAAATTGGAATTGTCATTATAAAATATGACTAACATAAAAAGGCACCTTAAAGTAACTACTGTTTCTCCACTAGAAATCAAGAACCTATTTTTTGGTCTTTAGATAAAAGAAATAACTGTATGTGATAAAGATAAATGGGCCTTTCTTTGTAGTCCCTTTGAGATAACTGTACTAAATGTAGTAGTTCTGGTATATTGAATTGTTACAGCTTTTCATATTCCCAATCAAGCAAGAAGCATCTGGAAGTCTAATTCCCAAACATTTTTCTGTGCTGTTTTTAAACAGAATTAAAAATATGGTGGAGCAGGTAAACATCTGCCAGTTAGTGAAAACCTGTACTTTCTTCAGTAGAGTATTATACCTTGTGTTCATCAAAATTTTTCCAATGTCTATTTTGTACTAATTACTTATGTTAAAAAGTGTGAGCTCTATCAAATAGTGTAGGCCCTTTTACAAAAATGCATATGTTGGAGTTTGGAGACATATCAGACAGACAAGCACCAGGAAAAAAAAACACCAAGGCTAGAAAATCACATTCTAATAACAATAGTGGTAAAGAGACCAGCTTTCATGTTTGAAATGGTAAGAAATCATTTTCTAGGCAAATTGTGGAGAATTTTGAATTACAGGCAATAAGTTTACACTTTATCCAATAAGCAACTGGACGCTATTCACAGTTTGTTTGTTTTTTTGACCAAATGAATGACATGTCAATTACTAAGTTTTGTAGATATATTTCTTCAGGTCTTGTTCTTGACCACTATAAATGGACATGTTGTAGAATGGAGGTGGTGGCTGTTGGAATCAAGTTTAAAATGTCATTGACTAGCTACTTTCCCTATGAGGTCTACAGGCAGATAAGTCAACACTCTTTACTATAAATGGGAGTGTGAGATTTAAAAGCAGCCCAAATGGAGAAATCCAGCAAGTTAGAATAGGTAGTCAAAGAGTCTCTTTAGCATTAGTGACTTTGTGTCAAAGTGAAAGAAAATACAATGTGATAATGGTATTGTGGATGTTTTTTAAAAAGTCCTTATCATTTATACAACATGCAGAAATATTTACTAATGATATGATGTCTTGCATTTGCTTCAAAGGTATTCAAAAGGAGATGAGGGGACTGATTAGGTATAAATGAAATACTATTGGCCATGATGAAGTGGGTGATGGGAAAATATGTCTCTGTTTATAGTTTTCTCTACTTTTTATATTTGTTTGAAAATTTTGTAACAAAACATTGGAATTAAATGAGCAGCTAGAGTTCATGCAGAGTTCATATATTTGATAAACCCTGGGTAGAAAAGTGTTATATCTGACTGACCGCCAACGGTCTGGGATATGTTAAAACCCGTTCATACTGTGGAAGGAGTTTCAATTATTTTAATATGGAAAATAGAGTCAGCAAGGCAGATAGAAGTTACCTATTCTTTAGGTTGTAGGAGAAAATTATTAACCTTTGCTGAGAGTGAATAAGAAAGAGTTGACATGAGCAAACCTGGATATTACAGTCAGTGTAACTGAGAGGAGACTGAAACATGGTATCAAGAAGGCAATGGAGTTGTCATTAAATCCAAAGAAAAAGTTGAATTCAGTAAGTGAGTAAATAAGAGTAAGAGGGAGATCCTTTTAGAGCCACTCTATAACAAAATCAGCTTTATGATGTTATATAAGTCATTTTCATCTTGAGTCCTGTCAAATGTAGTTAGAGCCTGAGGAAGCCCAATTATTGTTCTGTAAAATAATGTCACCTGCTGTGGCACAGATAGTGAGGACATGCTATGGTAAGATTTCAGTGCACATTAAAGCTAAGTTAGAGCAAATGGACAATGATATATGTGCATCAAAAAGTAATTAAGCATTTCACAGTGCCCATTGTTTGAAATGGAATGAAACTTTATTTCCCTATATAAAATTTTACTGAACTATTATCTAGATAGGTACTAGGACATTAAGTTTAAAGATGTCTTAGACTGTGATTGAAAGGGGAATGCACTATACAATTTAAGAAACCATTAGAAATATAAAGTAGGCAAGTTTATTCCATCTTCAATATGGTTTCTTAAAAAAAATAGTAAATACAGTTTAAGCCATTAGATTTTTATCTTATTGTTGACATAATAAGATATCGACAACTCAATTATGGTACATTTTATTAAAACAGAAAAGGTGAGAATGTTGTTTTACACCTTTATTAAAATATAATTTACAGACAATAAGCTGCACACATTTAAAGTGAAAATTAGATGAATTTTGACAGATGTATGCATCTTTAGAAATCACTACCATAATAAAAAATATTGGTCATTTCCCTCCAACCCCAAAGGTTCTTGGGCCACTTTGCAATTCTTCCCTCATTCCATCCCGTCCTCAGGCAGCCCCTTTTCTGTTTTCTTTCCTGTCACTACAGATTAGTTTTCATGTTTTAGGATATTTCATAACTGGAATCATGTACTACTCTGGTTTCTGACTTCATCAGAATAACGATTTGAGGTTGATTTTTGTGTGTAACAGTAGTTGTTTCCTCTTATTGATGAGCTGTATCCCACTGTATTAATGTGACACCATCCATCAAGTCATTTGTGGATGGACATTTAGAGTGTTTTCTGTTCTGGGCTATTACAAGTTAAGCCAAATGTGTATAATTCAAGTCTTTGTATGGACATATAGTTTCTTTTCTTTTGGACAAATACCTCAGAGTCTTGCGGCTGCATTGCATCATAGGTCTATACTTAACTTTTTAAGAAACTGCCAAGAAATTTCCCAAACCAGTTGTAACATTTACTATTCCTACAAGCAGTAATTGAGAGTTCTAGATGCTTCACATTGCCAATACTTGGCACTGTCAGTTTTTGGTTTTTGTTTTATTTTAAATCTTCTAGTAGGTATGCAGTGGTAAAACGTGCTTTTAAGCAATTGAATAGCAATATGTTTGACTACTGTGCAACATTATAGAGTTTAAAATTAATAGGGCTATCTAAATTAGGATTCTTTTTTTGTCATAAGGCCTTGTAATGAACAACAAAGTCATTGAGTATTGTTTCTCACATTAGTGTTTCTGGATCTTTCTACATTCCATAACTTTATAGTCATTCCCCCCAACCTTTCAATCTCTCCAAAGAGGGAAAATACTTATACTCCGTAATGAAATAAACATAAAAAAAACCCTTCTTTTTCCTATTAAAAATATTATTAATTAGTAGTAGTAGAGGGGTGTGTTTATTTATATGTGAATGTTTAATGACTCATTTTGTAATCATTGCTAAAAATTTGTATGGTTTTGGATTTTGTATGCATTTTTCCAGTCATCACTAATTTTTAGTGGCTTGAAGTGAATTTATTATTAAGCGAATTTAATATTCTTAAAATTTTTCTACTTTATTATTACAAGATAAAATTATATTGTTGATTTCATTTTACTTGCACCTAATAATCATATGTGAAATATACAAAGTAGAATAAGTCTGAGCTAATAGGCAAGAGATAAAATGCCAAACAACTGTCTCCTTTAAGCCATTTTGTTCTTTTAATTATGTACTATGCTTTCTTATTTTAAAATAACTGCCTGCTAAGGTATAAATGTGGCTTTAAAAATTATATGTATTGCATATATATCATATGTCTAATTTTAATTATACTCTATAATTTTAATTTAATTCTCAATCACTTAAATCATATTTCATTTTTTACTGACCAGAGCAATAAATATAAAGGTTAAAGATCTAATCTAGTTGCAATAAAATAACCATGCCCTTTTAAAGGAATGCATTATAGTCACTTAAAAATATTTAAAGAATATTCCTGACTTTAACTTTTTCGTCTAATCCATGTACAATTTCAAATCAATAACTCCGGCTGATTCTCAAATTACTTTAACTGTGAAGACAAAACATTCTATCCATAATGTTATTTATATAATAAAATAACTAAATTGTTAGGGACATGGCAGATTGGAAGTATGAAGGGAAAGTGATTTGCCTACAACCTTTTCTTATGTCATGACTGATTATTTCTGAATTAGGTCAAAAGGATTTCACAAATTCTTAGTCAGATAATAAAATTTTAAAGCAGACTGAAATCTTAGAGATAATACAGTCTAATTTTCTCAAAATTTCCAAGGAAATTATGAACTCAAAACATTTTAAGTGGCTCAAGGTTATAAAGCTAGCAGAATCTTGAATATATATACCTCAAGTTTTCAGATATCAAGTGTAGCTTTCTTTTCTTCCTTAAGTATATAGCATTTCAAACTCATGAGTATCTATGAGTAAATCTGGCCTCAAAAATGTAGAAAGTTTACCTTAAAGGAATGTAAATTCAGTCATTCAGCATCCATGGCTTACACAAAAGCAGAAATATGTATAATATATGAGAATATATTAGTATTCAGCAAACATCGGTGTGTTAGTATTAGCTCGATGCTTTTGCTGAAAGATCAATTTGTTATTACTTTGTTAGGTTAGTTGTTTATTTATATTTTTAATTTAAAACAATTAACATTAATGTTCTGGGATTTCTTCTTCGCTGATAATTAAATCACTACAAAGAGTTGTATGGAGATAATATTTGAAATCTGAAGTTTGACAGAGGTTCAAGACAAAGTTCATATAGGAAACTTAAGAAAAATATCTAAAGAATTATGTTAATATATCTCAGTTTTAAATAATAATAGCCAAGGTCAGGAACATCTACAAAGAATCTAAGGGGAGAGATTCCAAGATATAAAAAGCAAAACCTTCCTACCAAGTAATTTTGCCTGCATTAAATCCCAATCCCAATTCTCACTACTTAGAGAAAACCTAAGTAAATAAAGAAAGATGATGCTAATAATATCCTTTTAGATTCCTTTCTGAATCCAAGGCAACTGAATTCAGATAACCTTATCTATTAGACATAGTGGAGAACAATAAAGCTCATACTGTAAATCAAAGCATCAGGTTTTCCACTAGGCATCAAAAGTCAAAGGGCAAATCATTTGATCTTTCTATTCCTCATTTCCTCATCATTAAAATATGAGTAAAATACTTATTGTAACCTATTTTACAAGATTCCCATAAGAATCAAATGAGATAATAGGTAGGAGAGTTGTTGGCAAAGTTGACAGGCTGAATTAATTTGAGTTACCATCTTTCCTTTTAAATAGAATTGTTATTAGAAGCGTTGAAAACGTGTGGTCACAACATTTTTCAGTAGATTAGGAAAGTGTGGGAGAATTACATTGAACAATATGAAATGATGTAATTCAAGTGAACTTTAAGAAATTTCTAGATAAAACTTGAACAAACTGGAATTGACTTTTCAGCTCCATAGTATTTTAAGCTTTGTTGTTGCATTACTCCTCTTTTGAAGAACTGAGATATCAGACATCATTGCAATTTTGGCCAAATACATTTTTTGTAAATGTGTCTAAGATAGCCGTGCAATCAACTAGGGTCATTTTCCTGTATTAAAAACGTTAATATATTTTTTCAGGAGGAAGGATCATAGATTGCAAGAAAAAAGTTTTAATTGAACCATTTATGCTAAGGAAATCACACCACTTAGAAGTTCTAACCTGAGTAAGATTTTAATGCTAAAGTCTATTTTTGTGAATTTTGTTTAATATTAACATATAATTAATTTTTTTGGGGGGTTACACTATGGCAATATGTTTTCTGTCAACTACAAAACACAAAAATTTTTAAAGATGCCAAAAATGTGTTTTGCAGGTGATATTCCTTTCTGTTGGAGGTAGGTTATTTTTCAGCTTTAACATTTGGGAATTGCTAAACGCGGTATGGCTGTGCCCGGTACTGGCTCTGTGGCATTGGCAAATTTATTTAACTTCTTAGAGTCTTAGTTTAATGATGAAAATAAAAGATAAGATTTTTCTAAGGTTTCCATGGATAATACCTACAACTGAAGTATTCACCATATAGCACATAATGGGCATTTAATACATAATACATAGTACTTATTAATAGCACATTATTACCTTCTTTCTTCACCTGCCCCACAAAATAGTCTTCTTTCACTTTGTTCCTCATGCATGAAATTCCACATAAAGCCAACTACTGTTTCAACATAGGTTTAATAGATATTAAAGAGTTACTCACCCTCTGTAGATAATATTTAGATCCCAAGACTCTGATTCTTTGAGGACAGAAAGGCTGATTATTTGGATGTATCTTCAGTGAAGTTTTATGCGGTCAGAATTTTCCAGTTAGAAACTATTTAATATAACCCAAAGTTAGCTTGGTGGACATTTGGTTTAGTTGGTGAAGGTAATTGCTGGTGGATGGAATTCATGAAAAATGCAAGTCCCTCTCACAGGGACCTACAGAACTGAAGCTACAAAGCCACCCAGTTCATGAATGGGAAAAGGGATTAGAATCTAGTTCTCCTATTTGCCAAAGCCAATCTCCAGATCTCCCATAAAATGGCTGTATATATAGAAAAAATAATGATAAAAAAAGTAAAATTTAAAAAGTCATTATTTATGTTAAGATCCTTAGAATAGGGCTTGGACAAATATGACAACATAGTGCTCTAATGGCATTCCCAAATAACATCAGGACCACAGAATCCATCAGATTTTCATTTACAAGTGCTGTGTTACAGACTACTCAGGATCCCCTCAGAAGAAATCAGCAGTTATATTCTCTGTTTACTATTTATGTTCAGGGTGCAACAAATTCAATTTAAAGAGGCTCTTTTGTACTAGAACACTCTAAAGCTAGGCTATAATTGCATAATGGGTTTCCTGTCTAGCAGCAGCAACAGTTGTTCTCCCTCTTTTTGAAGTGTATTAACTGGGTTTGTTCACCTTCAGCTCTCACCCTCCACCAGCTGAGGGAGCAAGAGACCTCTTCTCACTGGACGCAGGATCAGCACCTGCTTCTGAGGCGTCTCAAGGATGCATTTCTGTTTTAAGTTCAAGTTCTTGTCCTATTTACAGCAGCTCAGTTACACCAAAGTTTTATTTTTATGCAAGACTTCCACATAGAGCTTATATTTGAATGAGATTTTTTAATGAAATTCACTTGGGAATATATAAGGCAAACAAATTCTCTCTTACATATATTTTATGCATTCTTTTATTGAAATTTGGGTTTTTCTAAGATATATGTAAAAATAACAATGTGAATATAGCTTCTTTCTTTGTCTCTTTCTCTCTTGCTCACACACACACACACACACTCATACACAAGCACATGCATGCACACACATAAAGGGAATGCCATATGTCCCAAGTGAGACCTACTTAGAAAAACAGAAGTGCTGAACATATCACAGTATCATTTCGAGAGGACATTCATCAGTTTTCTCCCTGGCGATGTGATTTTTCTCACCCTCAAGACATGCAAATGACTTTTTTCGTCTGTTCCATTTATGTTATTTGCATAATTTTCTTCTATAAAAGTGGAACTGTCAAAAATTAACCATTTGGGACTTTGGCATTTAGTTACCTGACCTTTACAAAGGAATTAGATTTTTCTAGGGAACTAGTAACTTTTGATGTCAATGATGTTGAGGAGCTTGGGTGGTCAGTGGCAGGAAGCAGCTGAGAGTTGGGCATCACCAGGTCGTTAAGGGCCCAGGACTACATGTAACAAGTTGTTTGGTATTTTGAATCCTCTCATGCCCTTATTTACTTTTATTTTAGCCAATCGTTATTCCAACAGTTAAAAGATGTTTCATATTAGTGTAATATATGCTCCTGTGTAACTACTTTGTAAATAGTCTGATTCACATGTTTTCAGGTGGGATGCCAATTTAAACTATAATTTGAAAATCAACACAAGCAATAATCTCTTCTCAATGTCTAGGTCTGGATGCTTGTATCGGTGAAAAGGAGCTAAAGATGCTTTTTAGCATGAGTACTGCAAGCATTTTGTATAAATCAGAGAGTTGCCCTGTGGAGGGCTGTGATAAACCTTTAAATTCATTTTACTTAGACAACAGTTGAAGTATGTACTAGGCTGGGGTCAAAGAAAAGGGCAGCTATCTCTTTTATCACGTTGCTTTAAACAGTTTTCAGCTTTCAGGCTTGTCTTACAAATCAGCTATCTATTAATTGCTTCACTCTACCTGATATCTAACTCAAATGCGCTTTGAAAAATAGCAGGGGAATGCACATTTGTTTAACTCTGTGGCTAATCTCCTTGCAAATTATAGTCAGAGTTGTAGCTTATCCATTTGGCTGGAAAAAGCAAGATTCCCACGTGGCCTTAGTGCCTTTTCCCAGTCCCAGGAGACCCACCACCCTCAGTGTGGGCTGCCTGTGCACAGGGAGTGTTCCCTGCTAATCAGGTCAATTATTATCGCCCAGCTCCAGGGACGTGACAGGAGCCTATCACAGCACTTCGGGAGTCTCCAAACGGAGCACGCTCACAGAGAATCTCCCGTTAAGAAACATTGTTTAGTTCTCATTTACTCCCTGGGTACCTCTGAAGATTTCAGCTTATCTTTTTCTCCCCTTAGCGAGGAGCTCAACATAAACAGGAAAAAAGAAGCATAGTATGCAGCTACTTGGACGGTGTTGATTGAAAACTTCGATTTCCCCACCCCATTCGCGGTTGATTTGACTTATTTCTCTCCTCGTTCACAGAGAATATTTCAATTAAGGTAAGTGCTGCTTTATCTGGGTGACTGCATCACACTGAATTTCTGCATTGAAAGTTCTAACTGACTAAACTGACATTCTGCACTGCAGCAAGTGACTGTTTATGTCAGGAAAAGGCTTAGTTTATAAGCAAGAGTCGTAGAATGAAAACCAGCATTGTTGGATAATGATATTTCCGTGCAATTTCTTATGAAATGTATTCATTTTGCCTTGCATTGAGAAAAAATAAAGGAAACATGAAAAGAGTGTTAATTTCTCATCTTACCATTTTAATAATCTCTTCAGAGGACTATGCAGTGTCAAGGTACCTTGATTTTGATTGAAGTATTTTGTTGATGCCATATGGTAAGATCTCTGAGTCTAAAAGCTTCAAAGTTAAATTGGATGGAAAGAAAATTTGCAAATGAGACTTGGGATTTTTGCAGCTTTCTACTTTAGCAATGCTATTGAGCTCCCTCTGGGCTTAAGAATTTAAGACTAAATCCCTGAATATTTTAGCAGTGTCCATTTATGAATTAAAATAGAAACGATACAGTTTCTGATGCAACTATAAATGTACCTAGAAGAATGACAGCATCACTGATCTGATTTCTAGTTAACTAATATAGAAGAGATGGGTTCCTTTTAAGTGACAGGTTAATAAAACATAAAGCAAATATAATTAATTGCTTTCTAAAGTGCTTATTTAAAAAAAAAAAAAGCTTCACTGAGAGATTAAGTTTATGAGTTCCTTAGGTAGAAATCTTGCATTTCATTGTAAAGGCTGCTCTTTGTAATGGAAATTATACTTACAGTTTACATATAGTTTAAGGCACCTATCTAGGTAATTTAGATAAACTAGACCACATCATTTCTTTTACCTACTTTTCTCATGATTTTGTTTAAAGTATCTAGAGAGATAATGGAGGCAACTTATTTTAAACTTTGATTTAATCATCTGAACTTTTTCTCCTCTACAGTACTTTGCACATGTAGATATAGTGTGACATTATGGTAAATTTTTATGTAATCAAGAATAACAAAATAAAAATAAGAATAATTCTATCAGTAAAATTATATAGGATCTATTAATTAACACTCTAATGACATGAAGAGCAATCACTTCCTTATTACATCTTATGAAGTACACTATTTAAAAATATAATTGCCTATTGCTATAATACACAAATTTAATTTCAATAACTAATTTGTAATGCTAAAGCACAATGTAAATATCCAGCAGTTTTGGGTAGATTTATAAAGGTATTTTAAATGTACTTTCTAGAGTGAGCACTCATATTTCATGAAACGTTGATTCCACCTTCTTTCTATGGGTATCTTGAGATGGGACATTGTGTAAAGATGTCACTACACTGCTAATATTAATTGGCTATCCTTTTGAAATTCTCTGGAGAGCTTTCCAGGCTGATGTTGATGTTATTGCTTCCCCCACAGGAATAAAATATTTTTACAAGTCCCATAGGCACTGGCATGTACTCGCTGGTTGTCTGTGTGTTTTTAGCCAAAGCCTGAAAACATTTATATAGCTCTCTTGCACGAAGACTCTTATCTGCCTACTCTGGAGAGACAGTTTCTAAGGTGATTCAAATGATAACTGAAAGAAGAATGTTTTGACTACAGTTACTGCTACTAGGTCTTTGTTTTGTTTTTTTCTTAAACAACCTAGATTAACAGAAAGAGGGCAAAAATAGGGCAACATTGATTAGTAACACATTTGTATATTGCTGAATATATCTCTCTACTACAGAGTATTCCTTATGCCAAGTTTAAAATTAAAGATAGCAGAACAACCAATGACATTTTATTGGATGTACTTAAGAGATGGCTGTGACTATGTAAGAATGTGTTCACTGTATAGCGAAATACTGATATTAAAAATGCATGATGCTATTGTAGCTCTTATTCAAAAGAATTTACATAAAGTTTTAAGGAGGTTTGGCTGTTGTTTTGTATAATTGTCTTAATTTGCATCAGGCAGCTGATAAGGGAATGAAGAAAGTCTTGGAAATAATTGAAAATTAGTGGCTGTTTATTTTTGGTAGCATCTACCTCCACAATCAGACTTCCTCCTTTTTTCCACTTATTATATTATCCCCAGGTGCCACCTTACCTAGGATTTCTGAATTGAATTTCATTTTTTTTCATTTGATTGTAATTTATTCCCTCCTATGACATCAGAAAACATATTAGGGTCTACCTTCACAAAGAATAGGCAATTTCAAAATTAAAACCAAAAAAAGATTCAGTTAAATTTTTATTAAACTTGTCTGAAGGTTATAACCTGCTCCAAAATAAATGATATTTTCAATAAAGGACAATGGATACAGGCAATATCTATCATATTTTGCACGTACTCTAAATGTCAGATACCGGGGGTATAAACCTTGCACATATCCTTATATACTCATGAAGTCAAAATAATAAAATGAATGTTCTTTGCCTCCACTTTTCAGAGGAGACAATGGAGGCTGAGAAAGGATATATAACTGGACTAAGGGCACATCATAATTAATGGACATCTGTTGCACTCTCAGAGAAGGCTATATTTACACCATGCCTCTTTATAATCTCATATATGGTAACCTTTTCCAATATTTGGTATGATAACCATGAATATTAAAAAAAATTTTTAACATCATACTGCCTAATTATATTATACTCAAGATGACTTTGTGAATTCTACAGCTACAAGTGTTTCAGACAAGTGTATACTTTGTTCCTTTAGGTCCTGAAAGAGGCTAGTGCTCAAATATTTGTTTCAAGCAGATTCTGATTCATACAGACAGAAAAAGTACTCTACTATGTAGATAATCACTACTGAAAATTAGTATTTGTAGTGTACACACCTTTCCAAGAGAGGTTGACACACTCTCAGGTTAAAATAAAGTAAAAGGAAGAGATAAAAGGCCAATGTCATTTATATTGGAACAAGATAAAAGGAATGATCAAAGGGAGTTAAAGGGAAATTCATATTAGTGGCAAAAGACATCTGCAGTGTTACAAAAGATAGAGAAATTAACAGCTGCAACTGAATGTTGGAAAGTGACTAAAAAACAAACAAATATTTAAGTGTGCAGGCGTCTATCTGCTCTATTGATTTTAAATAAACCTTCCCACATGTACACAAAGATTTACTGTGCCTAAAAGCTGGTCCACTCTTATGATAAAAAGGGAGAAATATTATACAAGCTAGAAAATCTAATATGAATGGCATCTTGTACCCAAGGATGATTTAAGATGGTAACAAAGTTAGGTTGCACGGTTATAAAATTTGATCATTTGTTGTGCTTCAACATCTTCCCAAATCTTTAAAAAGATAAGCCTCTGTTTGCACCAGAGGCTACAAATAATTGGTTCAACATTGAATGGAAACATGATTCTTAGGAAGAAAAAAATATATATATACACACACATCTATATATTCTGCACCCTCCAGCCAGCTTACTTTCCATTCTCTAGGTTTCATGATACTAATGGCTTATCTGAGATGTGTATAAGAATAACAGAAAGACTATATATATATATATATGTATGTATGTATGCATGCAGTATATAATCAGTATTGTAGAGGACTTTGCCTTGCTCTGAGTATTTATAAAGCATAGGTTCCCCTGCTGAGAGAATATGACTATATATCTAGGCCCCATTGACCACAGAAGCTTTGACAAGAGATGGGTGGCCTACAGGAGAACAATGCTAATAAAGGATGCTCTACATTAGATAGTAAATATCTGTCTTGGCGACCTTAATTATGAGAGACAATGTGGATAACCAGCAGGTGGTGGGCAGGAATAGAAGATGAGAAACACATGGAGATGGTAAACTACAGAAATCATGAATAACCTGAGGTCATGTGGTTGGTTGGTGGAGGAAAGGGAAGATTTAAGTTGCATCAGGTCAATGAAAAAGAGACAAATTCACTGATTCACCATAATGATTAAAAACACAAAAGAAGGAGTGCTCACTTTTGGAGGGACAATGAAGATGTGTTATCAGACCAGCCATGCAGGTCTAGAATATTTCCCTCACCTTTTTCTATGATTTCAGTCCCATTAAACAATTGAAGTCGACCACATCTATGTTCCTTATAAGCTGAGTGTATGGTTGACCAGCATCTTACGTATTCATAGTTGAGGTACACAATGGAAGGTTTAGTGATTATAAGTACAGGTTCTGGGTCTTACTACCTAAGTTCAAATTCCATGAGGCCACTTCATATCTGTACCTTTGGGCACATTGGTTAAGGTTCTCTTTAATATGGAGCAAATGATAGTATCTCTCCCATAGCAGTATAGTGAGAAATAAAGGAGATAATATGACATACTTAAAAAGTGTTCAGTTGCTCCTGAAATGGTAGTTGTTATGCAAAATAAAAAGTCTTATTAATCTCTCATAGCATTTGTTAACTAATGAAAATTAGGGAAATTCTCACCCATTAGCAACAATGTATATTTGGACTTCTCTAGAAGCTTCTGGAGCCACTATCTGAAACTATATCTCTATCTGTATATTTGCATATAGGGGTGTGTTAGTCAGGGTTCTCTAGGGAAACAGAATAACAGGAGATATCTATAAATAGCATGAGATTTTATAAGAGTCTCTCACATGACTGGGGGTGCACACATCCAGGTTCCGCAGGCAGACTGCAAACCAGGAGCTCTGATGAAAGTCCAATGAAGGTCCTTGATGAGTTTCCAGGAGAAGTTGACTGTCCAAAGACAAGCTGCGAAATTCTCTCTGAATGCTGAAATCACTTTCCCTTTGAAGGCATTCAACTGATTAGATAACGTGTCATTCATTGCTGACAGCAATCTCCCTGGCTGATGCAGATGTAATCAGCCATCTATGCAGTAAACTCACCAATGACTAAAGCCCATGAATGTCCTTGAATTACAATTAGCTCAGTGCTTGCTTGACCAAACAACTGGGCACAATTACCTGGCCGAGTTGACACATTAGCTTAACCATCACAAGGGGTATATTTTTTTCTATCATGCTTACACAGATGAGCAGATGTTTCTTGAAGGTAAAGAATTAGGGGGCAAGTTAGAAAAAACTTCCTATTTTTGACCAAAGAATCATTTTTCTATGATTATTCTCTTAAGTGTGTTGAGAGGAAAGGAACATGTCTTTTAAAATTGGTCCCTTTTGACCACTGTTAGTGAACAACCTAACTTGATTTTATAGGACTGGGAAAACTACAGCCTGTGGTTCAAATTTGCCGCCTGTTTTTGTAAATAGAGTTGTATTAGAACACAGCCCCATTCATTTCCATATTGTCTATGGTGGTTTACATGCTATAAAATCAGAGCTGAATATTTGTGTGAAAATATTGCACAGCCTGAAATGCTGAAAATATTTTCTATTTGGGCTTTAATTTAAAAAAAAATGTTTGCTGACATCTTATTTAGAAGTAAAACTAATACATGTTGCAAGATTTTTGCTTATCATCAGCATAATTAATATTTAGTAGAATATTTTTTACATGTCATGAAGAAAATGGTTTATTTCCAGGTGGATTCAGCCTTCTCATTTCCTTTATTCACCTATTTCTACTGTATATTTTACCATAGGATTTATCCCTTAACTTAAATTTTGCAGAATTTACCAATTATGATATAATTTTAATCTCCAGATCCCAGGAACTGTATTCCATGCTTCTTCTATTGATCCAAGTAATAAGCATAGTGAAAATATAATTTCTTCAATGAAATCATTAGATTTCCATCCTTCAATCTGCTAATTCTTATATTTTAGTATATACAGGAATCCATTGATATGTGTCATAAAGCAAAGATTCTGGATCTGTACCTGGACTACTGATTTAGCATATTAGGGAGAGGACCCAGGAATCTAGCGTTTTGAGACATATGCAGGTAAATCTGGTGAAATTAGAATATATAAGAATGTGATCTGATCATCAGATTTTTTTAAATTTCCAACTAATTCTAACATAGAACCAAGATTGAGGACTGCTACTATAGATCAGCTCTCTCAAAGTTTAATGGGCATACAAATGACCTGAGGATCTTTTTATGTGTTTCTGGAGTGGTGTCTGAGATTGTACATTTCTAACAAGCTTCTGGTGGATGCTGGTCCATTAGACATGCTGTTGTCAACCCGCCTCCACTCTGTTTCATGGCTGCCATGGGTGGGAAAATGTCTCTTCAAGGACCCACACAAGATGTGGCTAACTGCCCAGCTCAGTTGGACCAGAAGTTGATCAAACTTCTAAAGAAGATCTTCCCATCACAGAATGGTGATGGGAAAGTCTGAGCAAGGTCAAAATGGGAAATATTTTATTTTTTGTTGATAGTAGATTTCCACTTCCCCACTAGAGAAATAATTGGATATTTTAGAAATAGAATATTTAGGTAAGTATTAATCACATATTTAATTCTTTGTAGTTACGAGGGGGAGGGCGAAGGTCATTGCTTCTTCACTGCTCCTTCTCAATATGTAGAAATTTTTGGCTTTGGCACTACCCAGAATAATATCATAACAAAGTGTCAGAAAAGGCTAACTTCTCGGGCAACATCTCAGTTCTCTTCATCCTCACAACTGGAGCTTAGGTGAGAGAAGAGAGAATGCAGTCTGTTCTTTTTCAGTTCAACTTTCTCCTCTCACAAAATGGATTGCAAGGATATTGATTTCACCTTTCTCCTCTACTTAATGTATTTTCTCCTTTCAGTTCCATTGCCATGTGGTTTATTATTGCTAAAAACTACAAAGCACAAAGGAATATATTACATACATTTCATTAATATAGACTCAAATTTTAGATAATTTATCAGAATTTTAAAATTACAAGCCTGCCTCCAGAAGTCCCTATTACTCTTACCAATTATACTTTTACTAGAGTACTTAACATTTTATCCACATCTTAATTTTTTTTGATTATTGTCCCTCCTCCTCTCCATTCAAACATTGGAATGTAACTTCCATGAGGTTAGGCATTTTTGTTTCTTTTGTTTATAGCGATATCCCAGTACCTAGAATAGTTCCTGGCATAAAGTAGATTTTCAATAAATATTTGTTAAATAAAGAATGAGGGGATATTTCAAACTAATCAATTATTTATCTAATCTGTGTATCAGGATTGTTACAAGTATCTAAATAACAATGGTTTTGTTTTTGCTCTGGACTCTGTAAGACTTAAACACATATCCAAAAAGGCTTACTTTCATCTGCTTAATGTATCCAGTAATTATTGTGTACCTATTAGATGTCAGACATTGTTCTACATGCCAGGGACACACGTTGATAAGACATACTTTTTATTCAAAATATGCTCACCCTGTTGGTGGGAGAGGGACAGACAATAGAAACCACAGTTAAATATGCTATGGTGCACAATCTTAGAAACTATGTTCAGGATATTATTAGTGCACAGAGAGCAACACCTGCCTCAACCTAGAGAGGCCAGGGAATACTTCCAAGAAAAGAAATTTGCTCTTCTATAGATTGAAGGATAGTTTGTATTTCAATAGATAGGAGAGTAGGGGCCATGAGTTCCATATAGAATTAACACTATTTAAAAAGACACAGAGATATGCTTCAAAACTTCCTGACACCCTCCAACTTCACTATTTTGGTATAACATGAGAATTGGATGGCACATGTATAAAGAGGGGCAACTTCATATATGCCTGTAAAAGAAGTTTGAACTTTAGCCAAGTAACAATGGGAACCCGAGAAAAGATTTTGAGAAGGAAAGAGATGCATTTATTGGTGCTCCATTCTGTACCTTGCATTTTCTTTTTCATTACTTCAAATGAAAAAAAAAAAACACAGATATATTTACAGGACATTATATGTTGATCTCAGCTATTAAGAAAAGCTACAGGAAAATTTTTAAAAAATAAGACATACCAGAAAAGAAAGATGTTGGTGGGACTGAAGGTAGAGAGAGTAACATACTCTTAGATGCTGTGCTGAGAATATGCCAAAGCTCAAATGCAGGACTTTCAAACAACCAAGACGTTGAATCAGCATGAATTTGGCCACTGATGTATCCGTATATGACTTTCTGGTACAGCCTACTACAAGATAATATGAAGGAATATAGTTCAGTTTCAGAGTTTAGAAAAAAAGGCCACATGGATTGCTATATTTGCTAGTATTGATCTGGAAAAGACTACATTCTCCTACCTTTGTAACATAATAGGAAAGTACACATTTTTTTGCTTCTACACTTACTGGAGTAATCAAATTGAAAGTGATTTTATTCAAATAGAATGTCACTGACACTCTTAGGAGGATAAAGCTTTGACCCTTTCATCCCAGAGGTGGAATACTGGGTGTTCCTCTATCTGGCAGAAACTCCATTTTTGTGCAGATTTTTAAAAATATTGTAGTTGGTGTTAAATATGAGATGTCACATCTTGACATTGTTTTATTGTGCTTCACTTTATTGCACTTCACAGATATTGTGTTTTTTACAGATTGAAGGTTAATGGCAACCCTACGTCGAGCGAGCCTATCGGCTCCATTTTTCCAAAAGTATGTATTTGCTTTGTGTCTCTGTGTCACATTTTATTTAATGTATGCACATTCATTTCTTTAGACATGATGCAATTGCACACTAATACATTATAATGTAAACATAACTTTTATATGCACAGGGATACCAAAAAATTCATGTGACAGGTTTTACTGCATTAATCACTTCATCGTGTTGGTCTGAAACCAAACCTGCAATATCTGTGAAGTATATAACTATACTATTCATCTGGCACTTACTGTGTCACCTGATGATGGTTTCTCCAAGGAGACCATAAACTCCATGAGAATAAGAGCCTTGCTTTGTTCACTGTTGTAGCCTCATCACCTGGATCAATGTTTATCCTATCCCTACGAAGTATTGTTGAAGGAAGGAAGGAAAAAAGAAGGGAAGGAAGAAAGGAAGGGAAAGGAAGAATGGAGGAATCAAGTCATCTTCCAATCTTGCCTCCCAAACATTTTCTACCTCTTCTCTCTCCACTATTTCAGCAAATGGTACTATGAGCTCAATGGGTCAAGCTAGGAATCCAGCTATCATTTTTACCTTTCCACTATTCACGCACCACACATCCGATCAATAGTTGATCTTTCAATTTCTGCCTTCTAAATCCCTCTCACCTAGGTTTGCACCCTTTTCTCCCCACATGTCATGCCATTTTCATCTGTCACTTGTATTATGTTCTCCTTTACTCTACTCCTCCTCTCCTCAAAATGCCATATTGCCAGAAAATTGATCTCTCTAAATACCAATTTGATCATGTCACCCTTAGGTTAAAGGCTTCCCTTGTGGTTTTCTATTTCTTACAGAATGTAATTCAAACCTTACTTTGGCACCCATTTTCATGTAAGGGCTGGGGCCTGCATTCTCTCTACTCTTGTCTAACGTCCCAGAGTCTATGACCCAGCCATAATCAACTTCTTCTGGTTCCTTATGCCTGGGACATCATGCTTGGTAACTGCCATACTATATATTTACTTTTTAACTGGCCCTAATATATCATTTAAGACATCATTTCATCCACATAGTTTCTGGTCCCTACCATTCTAATTGAAAGATGCCTCTTATCAGCTTCTGTTAAAACACACTGATCACAGAACTCACTACATTGTGTACTACGAAACTCCAAGCTCTTTGATGGCAGGGTCCATTCTTGTCTGGCTCACCACTGTATTCCTAGTGGTGAACCAAATTCTGTAAAAAGAACAAGTTAGGGGAGCAGCTATAGCTCAATCGTTGAGCGCCTGCTTCCCATGTGCAAAGCCTGGGTTCAATTCCTGGTACTTCCTTAAAAAAAAAAAAAGAACAAGTTATGTTCTTCTCTGAAATAAAGAATAAACAATTGTTCTAATCTAGTGCTTCCACCCTTAAATTCCCACAATTCTGAGTAGAGTTTTGCTCCTCTATATCACCTAAATTAAGTATCAAAAAATATTAAAGCATAATAACAGATTAGTTCAAAAAAATGCGTCATGTCTCTTACCACTGAAATTTGTTTGATGTATTTTGTACATCATACCTTATGTACTATGTCAATTTCTCATCCTCTAATGAACAGTAGAAATTGTTCACACACGTTTTGTAAATGTCACCTATTTTCCATCAGCTCCTTTCTGTGTAATAACTGGGTGACATTTCTCCTCCATTTGAGATCAATGTACATGCATATTTTAACTTGCAAGTCCATTCTCTTTAAAGTAGTACCCATAAGACATCTTATTTCATACCTAGATGATACTTTGTACATTGAAACTGCACTAATTCTTGTTCTTATGCTTTGATCTTAAGAGAAAAACAATTGATAGAGCAGAAAATGCAAATTTGCTATACTTGAGAAGTAGTCAAAAAGCACATTTTGGATAGCTATACTTTGATCCCTCAAGCTTAAGAAATGCTTATATAATTATATTTAGTATTACCATAATTAAACTGTATTTTACTCTTGTCCTTTAGACGGAGTGAGGCGCAATGCTCCAAAAATCGATATAGAGTAAACAACAGCATTAATTCTGAAAAGTATTTCTCCCACAGATATTTAGAAGCAATCTTCACTAGAACCGTAATCCTCAAAAGGAAATTGCTGTCCTTGCAGAAACATAGTTTGGGTCATCTAGGTCCAAGTCTCTGGAATTTCCTAAAAGCCTTCACAAGGCACAAATGACATTTTAAATAGCTTGTCAGGAAAATAAGTGATTTTTAATGCAGATCCGCCAAATATAATGTTTTTATCTGTGCCCCTGAAGGCAAACATCTGAAAGGCAGAGAGAAACATAATGCTAAGATAAATGTTTTGACTAGTGTCTAAGGAGGATCATAAGATAAAGATAATAGAGAAATATCTCTTGTCAAAAAAACAAGAAATAAATAGGTTTACTATCTCACAATTTTATATCTATTCAGAAGTATAATTAGCCACAGGATTTTTTTTTTTCTCTCTCCTGGATGTCAAGCCATTTTTAAAAGTTTAGAGGAAAATGGCAGGCTCAGGTCTGCAGGCACAGGAAGAGAAGTGAATAAAACTGTTAACACAAAAACTTTTAGACAAAGTAATGTAAATATTCTGCTGACTTCTTTAAAGGAGTAAAACTTGTTGTGATGATGGTTTCTGTTACTCTTGAATTTGACCAAAATACCAGTTATGAAGAGAGCAATCCTCTCGCACCCCCACTCCCTTCCCAGTCTCTCCTATTCCAGATTCTATGGGCTCTTGTGTTGTCTATTTCTCTTGACTAAGTAGTTGCATACCTCTAGAAAAAGGGCCTCTTGGTTGTTTTGTTTTTATTTGTGTGTCTGTTTTAGTAGTATTCTGCTGAAGAAGTTTGGGGGTTTTGGCTTGATTATGATAATTAAAGTTAAAATGCTTTGCTTCCCAAACTAACGCATTCCATCTTTGGAGAGGTTTGACTGGAAAAATTTTTCCTTCCTATTTTAAACAGAATTCAGTAGTCATGATATAGTACCATTAAAACCATATAAATAAATATTAATTCTTCTTCATCTGCCTTCTATTGACTCTGAAAAATTGGATTATAAATTAATAAACAAATCAATAAATAAGATAAACTTCTTCTTCCACACAATGACCTATTTGCTTACATAATCAATTTCACCAGGCTCTATACCCCCCTTGAGTTTTGTGCTTTCTGTAAAATAAGTGTTGAAGTTCATGCACCTTTCCGACACCTGCCTTGAGATAAAGTGCAGCATGTGGTTATTCACAATCATTCACTTTCCTTCCTCTGGCCCACACCAAATGCAGAAACCAATCCCTGTTTACCAGTTTACTTGCTTTACCAATGTTTCAATCTTGTCAGGGTTGGTAAAATTTCAAGATCTTGAGGGTTTTTAAGGAAGGTGAGTCTGCTAATGCCACACTCAGTGAAACCTTTCATAGGTTTTACATTCCAATAGGAAATTTCAGAATGAAAAGAATTTTTGGCCACTTAAAGCCTTTGCCAATGAAAATAAAAAGGTATATTCAAAAATCAACCTTGATACAAGTGTATCAGCTTTATGCTGGATATACCATAATGGTTGAAATGATGTAGAAATAGAAGATAGAATTTCCACAGGTCCTAGAGGAGGTATATATGTAATATGACAAGAAAATAACAAACATGCAAATGTAGAAAGCTTAGCATTTGGGTTGCCTGATATACTTTAAATAACAAAAACTATGTTAGGCATTAAGCTCTTTTGACTTCAGTTATGATTTCTAAATAAAAATAAAAACATTGAAGATTGTTGGAAATGACTTTGTTTAGCACTTTCTGCTAGGTAAATTGTCAAATAAAGTTATATCATGTTTATTCAAGGAAGATGCTCATATGATATGTAAGCTGAACTTGAAACAAGGATTCACCTTTGTTAGGAATTATAGAAAATGAAAAGACAATTGAAACGTTTAAAATATTATAGCATCCTTTACGCCTCAGTCAAAATTATGAATAGTTTCCTTCAGGGTGGCTGACTAAAAGTGGGAGGAGTACAAAGATGAGGATGCTGAGGTGGCTGAAATGGCACGTTGGTATTGATGGTGATAATATGGCTAAAAATGATATGGATATAGAAATAGAAGTATAGGTAGACGTGCAAGTATAGGTAGGCGTAGAGGTATAGATGTAGAAGGTAGATACAGATGATATAGATATAGTTGTAAAAATCCATGCAGTTTTGCACTTAAAATAATATGCACTTTAGCCTAAGGTATAATTTGTATAGGTAATGAAAAATATAACTATTCTGCAGGATTTGCTAGGAAAGTCATTGTAATTATAAATAAATTATTTGTTTTTCTTTTCAAATAAGATTGAGAGTGCTTTTATTGTGAAGAAAATGTTTATTTTATTTGGTTGTTTTTATCATAATGATTTTGGCTCACCAATTAGCAGTTGATGAATACCATGCAAAATCTTATATAGACTTTCAAACTGATCGCACACAGATGAATAGAAGAAATGAAGATGCATGTAAGAATTTTCTGCAAGAGGTATACACATTTATAAAACAGAAAGTTCATAATTATTGAGGCTCTTCATAACTTTAAAGATAGTCTTTTTGTGTACAAGGAGATCTTCCTTGAGGAGGCTGAATCAGAGATGAAATAATTGCCCCCAACTTTTTATAGTACAGATGTTGTTAGAGAAAAATAATAATAACATCATAGTAAGGACAATAGTAATATGTGATCTTCATAAAAACATAAAAGCCAATTTATAATAAAACAGAAGAATTGCCTAAACAGAACTGAAGTAGTGCTGGTGAAAGATACTTCTGTTCAAAAGCATCTTTCTTAAACTCTGACAAGACTTACATTTCCCAATATCATTTCAACCCTTAAAATTGGAGCATTGAAAGCACTTGTTAGAAATTCAACTGACAGTTTCTCACTAATTTTTCTCTGATTGGCTAGGACTTGAGAGTTTGGGACTGACCACGCTGAACACTGAGTGTTAAAGAATAAAAGAAAGGTCCATTGCATGTAAGAATTAAAGGGAGAGAAGTCCCAGAGGGGACTTACAGTGGCATTCTGCTTTCACAGGTTGCTGGGCACTGAGGGAGAGAGGAGAACCAAAGTAAGAAGGAAAAAGGGCACAGAGACTTAAAAGTGAGAATCCTTGAAGAAAAAATTTAAGGTGTAACGTGTGTTAGAGTAAATGTCCTTATTCCTTTAGTGGATATCCTTTATTATGGAAATAAATAGTGGAATTTTGAAAGCTCCATAAAGTCTTCTACCTACCTGAGGTTAATTTATACAAGGTGTTACTTGGCTCAGAGTGGAGCACTCAGATGGTAGTCAAACAGAGTCTAATTTTCTCTATGAAGTGAATAAAAGTTTGCATGTATATATATATATATATATTTATATACATATATACACACACATCCATACATTATTTATATATATACACATATATACACACACATCCATATACTATTTATATATATATATGTATATACACATATATATACACACATATCCATATACTATTTATATATACTCATATATATATGCATATATACACACACATCCATACACTATTTATGTATATATACATATACACACACACACATACACTATTTATATATATCTACATATATATACACCCACATACACATACTGTTTATATATTTATATATACGTATCTACACACACATACATACACTATTTATATATATTTACACATACATATATATACACACACACACATACACACTCAATAGATGCCTCTGGAAATATAATATAGAAGAAAGTGATATGCAGCATCTTCTCATTTCAACCCATCTAGAATTAAATCCTGGGATTAACATACATGCAACCTCTTTATTATTACTTAAAGGTTAAAATGGAGGAAATGTGATTGCATGTGTTTATGTGTGTGTGTTTGTGTGTGAAATATACTGCACAGAAAAAAGAGTGAGCACTTTATCCCCAGGCTTCTATTTCCTACTGTTAGGCTGAATTCAGTAAAAAGAAAGTAAGGGAACTAAACTAGCAGAACAAACTTTATATTGTAAAGGATTTGGGAAGAATAAAAATTCTTATAAGGAAAGAATTTGGTGGCCATAGAATGAGAATTGGAAGGTCCACTGCTTCTTTGTGCTTAAAAGGTTTAAAATATTTGAGAATTAAATTTCAGATAAAGTATGAGAAAACAACCAACATAGTGCCTGATAAATAGCATTTTCTCAAGACAAAATGATAGCCACATTTTACTTTGTCTTTCCCAACTCTAACAGGGGTCACCAGGTACCAAGTCTGAGACTGTCAAGTGCATCTAGATGGGGAATGATGTCAGAGTTAAGAGTGGGCTTTGCAGTTTGACAAATTGAAGTATCAATCTGATTCTACTACTTAGTACCTGTTTAGCTTCAGGCAATTTACTTTGCTCTTTTAGTCCCTGGTTTCATTCCCTGGTATGATAAAGATAAAATTAACAACCTCAGAGGTTGTGATAAAATGAGACACCATAACAAAGGTGCTTAGCACGGTGCCTACCTTTTAGCAAGCTCACTGCTGTTGTGGATTTATTATTATCACATTAACTTGATGGTCCACATCCCTGGATTTCAGGTTTCTTCTTGCAACCTCTGGTTTTCAGAGTTGTCCAGGTCCTCGTACCTGCTCTCAGCTACCACCTTGCCCCCAAGGGCCTTTAATAATTTCAAGCTAAGAAAGCTCTCATTTACCCAGAAGATGAGAAACTAACTTTTACTGAGGACCTATGACAACGCAAATGTCAAGGCTTGGGATAATAAAGTAGGATCATATTTTCAAGTGTCATCTTCATGGTGGCTGAGGAGCCTCTGCATTGATTGCTGGACCTGAGCCACTCAGAGTGTCCCTGGCTGTTTGTGAATGCTCTCAAGGTGCTTGTCTTATGCACAGAAACAAGCCCCTTGTGTTTTCCTCTCTGACCTCCTGCTGTCTCTTAAGCAAGACTCCTACTGCTGAGATCTTTGGTGAGATAACAGCTCCTCTGGGTAAAACTGTCCCCTGCCCATGGTCTCCACTACTCACAGAATTGTAACTACATGGAGAGAATATTGTCCTTTCCTTTATAACTTTGCACTGCTAGCTTGAGACTGGCCTTTCCAAAGACCCCTCCCCCTCCACCACTGGAACATGCAGACCACGCTTATTTTCGGGAAAATAAAGAAATAATGGTAGGAAGGTAGGACATAGAGAGGACATAAGTCAAGTGCTAGGCAACGTGCCAGCTCTCAAACTCATAGGCCTGGGATCTCAGGGTTTGTCTCTGTTAGCTCCCATTTAGGATGTGCCAGGGGCCAGCTTTATTTTTCCAATAGTATGGCACTGAAATAGATCTTCCAATTCAGAGACTAGCACCCAAGTCCAGTGAGGTGCCAGAGGTAAAATTTCAGACCCCATCCTAGGCTTTGATGAATATGGGCTCTTCTTCTCCATTCTCAGATTCTAGCTCTTGTAAGGATTGGCTGTGAGAATGTCCAATTATTTCAATTAAAACTTGCTTTCTCCATTTCTAGTCACTAAGAAATCCCTCAAAGAAAAATTAGAAGAAAATAAACCTACATAAATTCAATATGTATTATTCAGTCTTAAATCATGCCTTATGTAGGCTATCATTAACCCATAAGTTGTACTGAGTCCAACTAAGTTCTTACTGTATCCTCTTCTGCAGTGAAAAGTGAAGGTGGCATCTGCTGGTCTATTCAGCATTCCTCCAGGGTCTTTGCTCCTGTAAAACAACTGCATGAACAAGTATGCAAAGACAGATTTCCTAAAGAAGGTGCTTAACAAATTTGACTGCTTAAAAAATCATATACATTCAAAGAAACAACAGCCTGGAAATCCCTACTTGTACTCTTTAATAATGATGGAACAATGAGTTTCTGAGTCTAAATTGTGCACATTCAAAGAACTTGTTGACACTTAACACAAAACAGAAACATACAATACAGTAACTCATGTATCCATCTGTAATCCCTAATGCTTAGGAAAGTGACCGGTTAAAAGTAGGCATAAACAAATATTTGCTTTGAAAGCATCGAGAGAATGGCAGTTTTCTCTTCCTCTAGCATTACAGCATCACAAACCACCAACTTGGAATCAAGTTTCAACCAAGTTATTTTACTACCTTTCTTTTTTCTCTGTTAGAATTCTGAATGTGTTTCCTCATAGAAATTTAAGCCAAAATTGGGAAGTTATAGTACTTTTAGTTCACATTATGCTTTACATCTACATGAATAGAAAGTATATTTCATATTTAAAAATAAGACTTATATATAGTGCTCTAATTTATGAGTCAGGGAGGTTAAAATGTATTTGTTGAGCCTACAGTTTAGCATAACATGTATATTTGTAACTTTAGCATTGTCCTGAACTACGATAATTTTTCCGCACACCTTCCCTCTACCACCAACTCTCAGTTTTGTCTCCTAATTCCTAATTACATAACCTTCTCTGCATATTTTCTGTTTCTTTTTTAAATGCAGGTTCTCACAAGTTCTTGCCTGTACTCAACCTTCTCTTCACTATTATGGCTTCCGACTCTTTTCTCTTTCATGCCACTTTGCTGCTTAAGCCCCCAATGCTCTCTGTTGTCTACAGAATGAACTTAGTCATTCTATCGTGGAAGATGAGGCCTGCCTTGCCATACCCCGTCCCTCTCTCAGTCCCCGCCCACCCCACCCCCATATCTCGCACCATCCTTTCCCTGTGGATTGCTCTTTAATCTTTGTGATGAGTCAGGGCCACATGGGTATGCACACGCATGCACGCACACCCACACACATACCATACGCACATGCACAATGGTATTTTGGCCCTCGGTGACTTTCGCCCATGCTGTTTGCCTGGAATGTCCCTGTCCTTCTCCTCCTTCTCCTTCCACTTCCTTCACAATTTTTCTGCCTAGATCCTCCTCTCTCAGAGACTCAAAACTGGCATCACTTTCTCCAGGAAGCTGTCTTTGATAGCCAGCTCCCAGCCTAATTGTTTCCCTGCTTTACTATGTTTGTCATATAGTTTCCCAGTTATCCCCTTTTGAATTCATGTTACCTGCTAGATGATAAGCTCCTGGCAAAGGCAGACCACATCTTAAATATGTGCATGCTCTCAGTGTCCTGTAGTGTTTTTGTCACTTTAAGACTTGAGCACTAATATTGTAAGAAGTGGTCACATATATGAAAGAATTTTTCCCTCAAGTCCTGTTGATATGCACTGCCATGTTATCAATAAACAATTGGCTAATGAATTCTGCGACCATTATCATTCTTAGTTGCTGATTGTACATTGTGGCCATTTTTTAATATAATGCTATTTTATGATCAATTGATTTAACAGTTAAGGATCTCTTGTGCATCAGGAACTGGGATAGATCCAATGAAACGATGAACTAAGGTAGTCAGCTCCAAAAGTACATAAATACCAAGTGTGGAAAGTGCTCTGAAGAAAAGCTGATTGGTGCTATGAGAGGCTATACAGGAATTGCCTGTTTTGGACTCAAGAGATATGAGAAGCCTTCTTGGAAGAATGGATGTTTGAACAATGACCTGAGAATGTGCCAAGCTTAGCCAGATGAAGAAGGAAGGAAGACTTGCCAGGATAATGGAAGAGTTTTTGCCAGAGCAGGTAGAGGTTAGTGCATCCAAAGTATCAAAAGAAACCAGAATGCCCAAAACACAGTGACTGAGGAGGACAACTGTATGAGAGGAGACAGGTGACAACTTTGGAAAAGATTTGGAATGGGACAAGAATGGGGGAAGAAAACTATCATTGCACTTCAGGAAAAGATCGGTAGTCTCCTGCACTGTGGTGACAGAGAGAAATAAGTGGATTTGAAATATATTTATAAAGAACAGTCAGTCTTATTTGGTGATGGTTTGGAGTGTGATGGTTGTGGAAGTGAGTGGCGAGAGGGCTGAGCCTGACTCAAAGTGCGTTCTTTCATGGAGGTAAGAGATGGATTGAAGGGCACCAGCTTCTGTGCGGCATCAGCAGAGAGGAGGAGAGCTGACAAGTCTGCCTTGGGCTGTTGATTTGAGGTGTCTGTCAGCACTAGAGCACTACTAGATGCATTTGGGGAGTCACAGATGTGGACAGAATTGTCAGCGGTGCGAGCAGAGATAAGGCAAACAAGCTCAGGGTCAAACCATAAGAAATTCTTTGATTTATTTTCATGTATGTGATTTTATTATACAGGAAACTCCATAGGAAAGAAAAAAAAAAACAAAAAAAAAACTCCCGTTTTGAATGTGGCTCAAAGCCCAAAACAATGTTGCAACCAAAGTGGGATACTTTGGAAAAAAAACAAAACAAAACCATGGGAATGAATTGAAATGAGTACTCAATCATACAACAAGTCACAAAAAAGAACTATTAAATCTATTTGAGATATGTACATTATATATTTATACCTGCTATCATATTTTTTAGAAAAATTACTGTCATTTTGGAGAGGTGAAGGAGTATTATCAATAATGCTTTGCTTTTACAACTGACCTCAATTGGTATTAAGAATAAAGCGTATAAAGCAGCGGTCATAGCCCAGTTCAGATTATGATGACTCAAAATGAGGAATAATTTCAAAAGTAATCATATCCGTTATCTAATTATTCAAATCTTAATTATCACTCTGCTCGGCCAATTAGTCTAGAACACAAGGCTAATGTTAGGGTTGGGTGGATACTCAGCATCTGTGCCTAAGTGAAAGGCATCTGTTGCAAAGAGGTGAAGTGATGGAAATTGTCAACTCACCAGCTGTGAAGTGAGCAAGCCCAAGGAAAGCAAGCAGGAGCCAGCACCATCATTTAGCACACTGGGTTGGGAGGAGCTTAGGAGAGCATGAGCATGAGCTCTTTGAAGCATTTATATTCCCCTGGGTGGACTGTAGATTGTAAAGAAATTTCTCGTCTCACTACTAGGCCCCACCATTTAAAAAAAAAAGGAAAATGGTATTTCTGTTCCATCTCTTCTTCAAGTGGATAATGCTATAAAAATATGTTAGAAATAAAAATAAACGAATAAACATGCTTTTATAAATTCACTGGAATAATTCATGGCTACAAATGTTCACTTGACCCATTTTATGTCTAAAAAAGCAATAGAATTATACAAGTGAAATATCTACTTATTGTAAGTATGAACAATGAAATAATGGATTTGCTGATGATTCCTATTGATTGACTTTAGTAGCATACACAAAATATCTCAGCATCTGATATGTTTCAAATGCTGTTATTGATTTTGTCCATATTATATGGAAAGTATTCTATTAATAATTTCATTGATTTTAAATATATTTATTATTAATATTTATTAACCTTTCATGCTGGTATAAAATCTTTGTTGAAATATAATCAGTTTTTAGAAAAAGGAAAGCAGCTATATAAAAGTATTACAAAACTGATTAGAACTTTATGTACATCAACTTTTGACCTAGCTATGGTTTCACATTGTTTGTTGGCAGTGCCATTAATACTGAATTCAAATTTTTATTAGTTCACATTTTGGAATGTACAAATGAAAAAGTATTTAAATTTACTGAAATAGGAAAATTTTAATTTGCATGAAATGTATATACATCTTGCTGCTGAGTGTAATAGAAATGATTTCAACTCTTTGCATTGGTTTCACAGAAGAAATTTATATTTCAAAAAAAATTAGAAGTGTTTGCTGAGCTTTTTCAGCATTGCCTCTCCATGCTCCCTTGTTATTGAATCACAATAAGAAACCGTGTTAGTTCTCTTCTACTGAGCAAATTGCTTTCCACAATTATGGTTTATGTTTTAATGGGGATAGCTTCACATTAGGAGAATTATTCCAACCTGCATTGCCTCTCGATGCAGCACTGAACATCACCCTGCCTACTTTACAAAATCCATGCCTCCCCTGTTGCCTCTAAGGAAAATATATAAATAAATGCTTGCCAATCTTGCCTCTGAGAGAGTTTTAATTGAGGATAATGAAACTGCCCTAGCTCCAAAATAAATGGATGATCGCCACCAAGCCCTTTACAATGCTAATAGGCGGAAGACATTTTAGAAGTTTTGTGAGATTATGCGACATGGTAATGGTATAGGTAGGGGACAATTTGTCCAATTTAGCTGCAATGATCAGACCTACTTGCTAATGCTGACTTGAATGAAGGATTTGAGATTATGCAAATTCAGCATCTTTATCACTGTGCAGTCCTAGCCTTCCAACTGTAGGGAAGCTGCAGTCAACCCATAAAAAAAAAAATAAATAAATAAGAGGGAAATGACCAGCAAAAAGCAGAACCATTAACTCCACGTGGCTTAATGTTTCTAGTCCCCACTTTCTCCCTCCGTTTCACTTGTATTTCATCTGCAGAATACCTCTCTGGCTTTAAATCATGGTGGCAAAGTGAACAAGCAAATGTATACCTTAACTAAACAACTTCCCAATTCAAGTGGGTTGCTTCAGCTGTAAGACATGAACTCTGAAGTGATAAAGCATGGCCCTGCTTCAGTAAAATGAAACAAGAAATCACTTTGACAGAATCTAGATTCTGCTCTGGGTTGCTAAATGTGGTCACCCACTACCCCCTTTTTTTTCCTCTTTCAAGGTCAATGTTCTTTATTTCCTGGGGAGTATATCTCATGTGACAGCACAGGAAGGAATGTGGGCAGCCCAGGTTAATGCATTAGGGGTCAAAATGGGCTTGAAAGTGAAGGGAATCCGCCCTCTTGAGAGATTCACCTAGCACTCACCGGTTTAAAATGAGTCTTGATTAAAATGCCACTGTTACAGAGGCAGCAGAGGCAAACTTTCAACTGCTTGTTAAATAAAGGGGACTTCTCTATATCCTTTTGACTGGGATACAGCACAAAGCCATGATTTAGAATGAATTCTTGTTGCAGCCTCAACCACCTCAGGGATTTGTAAGTGGAATATTTTCATTTCTAAGTTGAAAGTGTAGGTCTCTGGGGTTTGAGATGACAAGTGTCTTTCCCCACCTTCATCACCTGCCAGCAAGGTAAGCACCATCTGCCAAGGGGCCAGACAGTGGTCTGCTGTTCCCAGGGGACTCCACAAGTGTTTCTGTGAATCTTTACGAATAGTACACCCTTATTTCCACCATCAGTAACCTTATATAAACAACATCAAAAGGAAGAAGTTGAAGAAATCGTGACTTGGCAATGGAAAATTAAGATCATACCACACTAATTAATTTATGAGTCTCCTCTTTTGTTTTGTGACATTCCCAATCTGAATATCTATTTTATTTAATTTTATATTTTAAATAAAATTAAGAGTCTGAAACATTTTAGGTTGGAGTATAACAGCATCCCTAAAACTATGTTTAAAGTATTTTCCTCAAGAAATTTACTCAGCTCCATATTTTTCATTATTACATCTTTCATTGTTAAGTACTTTTTCTATCCTTTTATTTCTATCTTACTCCCAATTAGAAAAATAAATATTCACATTTTTATCAACCATATCATTAAAAATTAATTTGTTTCTCCATGCATTTTATACAGGTATATGCAGCAATTTAGCTTGTGTTCACAGAATGATTAATGTAATTCTCACCCAAATTTCTGACTAGATTCTCATTTTCTTTATCTATAAACATTCAACAAAGTGTGAGTTTGTGTTTAGAGATTCACTTCAGAATTTTTCTTTATGAAAATAACTCAGAGTGAAAGGGCTTGGCATTGTTAAATTTTATTTGAAGTCTTTCACTAAATATCAAAACCTGTTGCATGTTATAAGAGTTCTTAATTGAGTTTGGAAGAGGCAGTATGCCTTTTGCTTCCATTTTAAGCTACATGTAGAAGAAGGCAACACAAAGTTAAGATTCCTCATAATGTCAGGTACTTCTCTGCCAGAGAGATGCTACTTGAGGGCACTTTTGGAGAGAAAATTCCCACGAGGGCATACCTGAATGGATTCATATTAGATGCATTTAGAACCAAATGAAAGACTTGAGTGAATGTTTTGGGATTTATGAACCTATTTAATTTGACTAGGATCTCTTACTTGTTGCTAAAACGTCTCTCAACCTTGTTTTGCACTATTGATAGTGCAAATCACAGAGAATGTTCTTCCTTTTGTGAGCCTTAGAATAGATAAACTGTTGCATATAGATGGAAATCTCGTTAGAATGAATATAAATGGAACTGATCCCCCAACACCTCCTTCATTTCATATTGCAGTGACAGATGATCAGAAAAACTCCTGCCACAATACAAAATAAAAAATCATGCTGCATTTGGCAGATACTTTTCATGGAGCATCTTCACTTGCCTTACGAAAAATAAGCACTCGCTTCCTCTCACTTGTATACCTAAATATGCTTAAGACTACAAATGGTGAATAGCATCATCCGTGTTAGATTACAAAGAGACATACAGCCGTGGTACCAATCTCTTTGACTCTATAGTACATAACTGTTTCTTACAAACAATTTAGAATTCAGTTTGCAAGCCAATAGCCCATATATGCCATTTTTGCAGTAGCAGTTTTGTAATATGACGATATATGCGTCAAAGAGAAAGAGGATTCTTTTCCTTTCTAAAGGTGAGCGAATAAAATCTTTTTATTTGCAAGGGAGTGGGAGGAACAGAAGAAGATTTATTAACAAACATCTTAAAATGAGCTAGTCTTAATAAATAGCCAAAACAAAACAAAACAACAACCACAACTATTTATTGAATGCTACTATGTGTGAGCCATTGTGCTAATGACACTGCTTTAAGGAATAACTGGAGTTGGCCAGGTTTTACTACATGGTTAAAAGATGGAAAGGGGAACTTGTGTTAGAGCTATGGAATTCACATTAGAGCGATAAGCATAACTAGCTTACACACTTTTGATCCAGTCCTGCATGTAAGACGTCAGCTTGGCAGCTCAAAGTGAGAAGAATGCATTGTGTTCAGGAAGAATTTTTCTCTTTTTACGTTAATTCGTTCTACTTTGAGTTAGGCTCTGTCGTCTTCATTTTTTTGTGCATGCATATATATCAAAAACAGTATCTCTCTTTGGGCTACTATTTGCACAATTACTAAATAGAAATTTTAGACTCTGTGATAATGTCTTGCTATAGATGTTGAGGAATGGATGAAGAAGGAGCTGCAAGCAAGGGGTATTTATGGCTTTGAAATTATATTCTACCTTGAACTTCAGCCTGAGGAGAACTTGTTATAGTAAATTTTATTAGTGACAATTAAATGATATATTTTTGGAATTAAGAAACTATTTTTAGTTTCAAAAACAGAGGGTCAGGTTTATCAACCTGTTTCAGCATTTCTTTTAAATGAAAGCACCCATCAAACGTAGCAATGCTAGGAAGCAGATTCGGCTCAGGTGACTGAGCTCCTGCCTACCACATGGGAAGTCCATGGTTCGGTTCCCGGTGCCTCCTAAAGAAGTCAGTGAGCTGGCATGATAAGCAGGCGCGGCAAGCTGACGCAACAAGATGATGCAACAAGAGACACAAGAAGGAAAACATAGTGAGAGACAGAACAAAAGATTCAGTTCCAAGGGCCTCCTAAAGACACAGCACACAACAAAGTGCAAACAACAAGGGGGTGGGGAGAAATAAATAAATAAATAAAATGAATATTTTAAAAAAAGAAGCTATGCTTTTATTAGCTCTTAGATATATATATATGTTCATTATTTTAGGTATGCTATCTTATTTAGTCCTCTCTGCAATCTAATAAATAGGCATCAGTGCCTCGTTTTATGAATGAAGAACCTGAGTTAAGAGACACGTGGTGCGTGACTGAAGATCAAACCCTTAGTGATTCAGAACTGGGAATTCTGGTCCAGGTCTCTTTAATTCTAAACTTTGTGCTGTTTTTTTTTTTCATTTTTTCCTTAATCATTAAGCTTTTTATACTTCCTGACCTAGCCGTCCTTCATATTGCAGGTTGAACATAAAAATAAGCCATCAATAATTCTTCCTATTTTAGCCATTGTCACACAGTGTCCTTAATTATTGATTCCCTTCTTTTCCTATGGGAGTTCTGACTTTGTAGCTGTTTTCTGCATGAGATTGTCTTTTTAAAAATTGTGAGATTCTTTGGCTTTCAGTTTAATGACTTTGCAGAATGCCTTTTGAATTTCTGGACTTATAATGTTCTACGTGACCTTCAGTCTGCTCCATTTAGCTTGACTGATTTAGTTCTACCTGTGAGCTTGTGTGATTCTCCCTGCTGATCCTCAAAACTACTATGCATAATACCTTCTCCCTTCCCACAATGGGGTCAGAAAGAGACCTTGTTGCTAGCATGAAACACAGTGAATACTATGTAAAGGTGAAATTTTTCAGTTTCATTCAATTTCACAAGAAGGAAACGCCCATCTCCCCTGCTCTTTGATCTATTGAACAACACATCTCTTTCTTTCCCTTTACTACTAAAAATATTTGAGTAGTTTACACTACTCTTTACTCTTTACACACTGTAACTTCCAGCGTCTTCTATTCCATTTACTTTTCCACTTAATGAACTTCATTTCAACCCACCTAATTCAATAAAGATGACTTGGAAGTTCAGAAAGAAATCCTACCACCATTGTTATGGGCAATATTTAGTCCTTGTGGGTTCACCATTATCTTCTTGAATATTTTTTCATTTCTGTAGTTTTTCAATACCTAACTCTCTTCTTGTTTTCTTTCTACCACCATGTCCATTTCTTCTTAATTTCCTTGGTCTTAAATTCTCCCATTCTACTGGTAAAGTATGGTTACTTCCACGTTTGTTCATAGGCACTCTGTGTTCTTGGCCTCATCTTGGCTTTATCTGCTACCTGTGCCTGTGATGCTCAAATTTGTTTCACTGGTACTTTGCTTTTATTCATCACCATGTACCTTCTAGATCTTTCTAAACTTCTTCATTTCAAACAAACCAAAGTGAGCCTTTGCAACATGTAATTAAGAATTCACCACAAACTGCTCTTTCTCCTCTATACTAGCTACAACCCATAATGCCAATCATTTTCTCATATGTCTTCCCTTTGTCTGGTACAACTCAGACAGTCAGAAGCACACCTTGCCCTAATCTCCTGAATATCCCTTTTTCACCTTCTTTTCTTCAATCTAACTACTATTGCCTTAGTCAACCTGCTTAATCCATCCAGGGCAGAGTTTGCACTATTAAAATAACCTCCTAACCAATTTCCATATCTTTACAATTTTCCCACTCCCCTTTTTTTTTTTTTTCTTATTTTCAAGACTTGTAAATTTTCTAAAAGCAAAAAAATTAATTATGTTTTTGAGCTGCATAACTGTCTTCAGTTCTTTTTTCATTCTAACAGATTAAATATTCATTCTTCTGGGTGAGCATTTATAGAGTCAACTCTACCAGGCCAGGAGTGAAGAAGCAATAGTGGCATTTATTCTGCCCTCATCTGGTAGGTGAGAGGGACCTGAATCAAATCACCTTGCAAATATATGTTAAATTACAACCCTATCACATGTCTGAGAGCATATGATGGCATGATCTGATGAGTCTAAGTGGTCAGGGATGGCAACTCTTGAGTTGAAGTCTAGAAGGCAAATAAAACTAGGTAAAAATAGAAATTCCAAACAGAAGAAACAAAGTAGATAAAATTGCTTAAATAGGAAGAAGCTCAGTAAATTTTAAGAAATTACAACCCTGTATGTTTGAACATAGAAAACAAATAGGAGGTTATTGTAACTGATTATGGAGGGCCACAAAAACCAAAATAAAAAGTTTGGCCTTAGTCCTAATTTCAAATTAAATTAATTGAAGTGTTTGAGGGTGGAGTGGAGAGTGATATGACTAGAAAATGAAATGGAAGAGGCCAGGGTGGATGTGAGATATAGCAATTATAGTAATTAAGGTAAGGAAATTGATAGAGATTCAGATAGTACATAATGCTTCTTGACCATTCTGCTTATGAAGACAAAGAGAAGATGTGCTAACCAGCAGAGGGTTTTTTGTTTGTTTGTTTGTTTGTTTGTTTTTAAGTTACTTGACCATGTTTCTATGCCCAGAGAAAAGATTCAGTTAAGACATCAATGTCAAATATACATAAAGAAGAGGATGTAATTCAGGGTACCTAAAATCATGTGCCTATAGGGGCCTAAAAAACAATATGATCCTGTTTAGGCAAAATATCCCCCTATAAAACAGTACATAGTGATAGATTCTTTGGGAAACTTCAGTGTATGCCCTTGTTAGGGATCAATTCATGTTCCCCATAAAGACATGTTCAAGTCTTAATTTGCATTCCCATGAGTGTGAGCCCATTTGTAAATAAGACCTTTGAAGATGTTATTATTTAAGGCGTGGTCACATTTATGAATAGGATCTTCAAAGATGCTATTCAGATGACCCAAATTTAATCAGGTTAGGACTTAATTCATGTGGCTGGAGTCCATATAAGACAGAGGAAATTTGGATGCTGTCAGTCAAAGAAAGCCACAGGAGAAGACCAAGGAAACAGACTGCAATGTGATTGAGGCAGAGATACAAGTAACCCTAAGGATTGTGACAAGCTGTGACATAACATAACAGATTCTGGGAGAAAGCATGACCTGTCAAGGCCTTGATTTTGGAATCCTAGCCTCTATAATCATGAGACCATAAATTCCTATTGTTCAAGGCAAGCCATTGTGTGGTATTTGTTACAGCAGCCCTGGCAAACTGAGACATCCTAAAAGCATCCAAATTCAAAAATTGCAATTTCCCATTGAGTATTGAAAACTTTGGTGGAAGGGTTGCTTTACATAGGAGCAGAGATGATTCATCTACTATAAAAAAAATTAAATAGAAAATAATTTTTTTTAATTGTAGATTTAGGTGAATTTGTATGTTTGAGGGAGAGAATGTGAGATAGTTCCCAATGGGTAGATCCAGTTTTCTCTGCTAAGGAGATGATGAGATCGTCTCCTGCAAATAAGGCTGAAAATCAGAAGCTCTGAGAAAAGTGAGTGACCATAGAGTGGCTGAGGTAGAAAAAGTAACAGATTAGACAGTCAAATAATTGATCTAGTGTTGTTGTTTTTTCTTTTCTAATTCATGGTGTCACCCAGATTCACAGCAGATCTTATGGAAGAGATAAAATGTGTTTTTTTATCTCCAAGTTCATTGCTAACTGAGGTGAATAAATAAAATCCTCCCATCCGTAATGGCTTGGACTCTTAGACTTACCTGCAGGCTTCTCACATTACCATCCTAGATTCTGTTCCACCCTTAGTATGAATAATGTAGTTGCGTCCTCTTCCTGAGAATACCTGTCCACTCTATTTGCCTGGTGAGCTAATGCTACTCTTTCCTTAAGACACAAATCACGTAACTTTTTAACTTTTAATACGTCCCTAAGTCCCTAATGTCTAGGATATTATAGATGCTTAATTAGTAGCTGAAAAACAAATTTGTTCAGTCACTTAATTTAGGTGTGAGTTTATTTTGAATTGGTTTCAGATGCTCTTCTTTAATTCAATATCACTGTTGATTTTCTTTCACAAGGAATACTAAAATGACCTAAATTAGAAGCTATTTTATAAAGGCAGTCTATCACACAGGAGTTATATACCATAAACTATCAGTTTTTTAAAACTTAAAGTTTAAGTAACAATCATTTCAAGTTAATTTATTGCATTTTAGAAGAATGTCAGTTTGAATTTTAGATTTGTATTAAAATAAGTAACTTCTGAAACATTTAATTTAAAGCCCCCAAATTTAAGATAATGAGAAAAATATTATAGTTTATAATTAATTTCAATTAAATGCTTTTAAGACAAATTTTAAAACGCTTTAAGTGTTTTCTATTTATAGTACTGAATCTCTTCTTATTGTACAAAAGCAATTATCCTGCCTCCAAAAGAATATAATATGTCATAAACCCATATTTGATAACAACCCAAATAATCACTTTCAAATTAGTTTTGCTTCTTGCATTTATTTTCTCTGAAAAAAAAAAAAAAA